>CM053030.1:68855443-68985039 GCA_028564925.1 Lithobates sylvaticus
CCTGCTCTCAAATTTTCCGACAACAAAATCCGATCGGACTTTTTCCGATCGTGTGTAGAGAATTCCGACGGACAAAGTGCCACGCATGCTCAGATCAAATTACAAGACCAAAGCTATTGGCCAATAGCCTCTACGTAGTTACGTCGTACGCAACGAACGTCAGAATGATCGGATTTTCCGACGGATTTTGTGGTCGGAATTTCCGACCGTGTGTACGGGGCATAAGAATTAAAAGCACAACGTAAAACTAATGGGACATTTTTTGGTGTCGTTTTGGATAGACTGGAGAGGGATTAGAACACCTATTCTGTTGTTATTGCTTTCTGTGCCCATTTAGGAAGATTCACCCTCTCCGTTTGTCATTTTTTATCCCCAAAAGGAAAAGAAAATACAAAATATTAGGTTGTCCCCAGAGCAGGAGCAAAGGGGAAATCTTCTAGTGGACTCACTCGTTTTTGTGATCACCAGGAAGATTTCCCTTTACTTCCTGTTGTGGTTATGGGACACAGATGTCAAAAATAAAATTGACAGGGATCATAACCCATCCTTAGGGTCCTTTCACACGGGGCGGATCCGTAATGATCCGCCCCGTGAAAATCCGTTGCTCAGCGGGGATCGCACAGCTGTTCCCACGCTGAGCCGGCTGATGACAGGGCGGTCCCTGCACACTGTGCAGGGACCGCCCTGTCAGTTCTCCGCTCTCCTCTATGGAGGATCGGATGAACACGGACCGTCTGTCCGTTGTTCATCCGATCCGCTCTGCAGACGGATGAAAAAAAAATAGGATTTTCCTCCGTCTGCAGAACCGGACAATTGCGGAGGCGGACAGTAGCGGGTGTCAGCGGATGCTCCGCTGACACCCGCTGCCCCATAGACATGCATGTATGTCCGTTTTTCATCCATGTGTGAAAGGGGCCTTACTCTAATGGAAAAAAGCTTTGCCTTTAGTTCTACTTCAGGGTTTCTCCGCCAGGGTTCCATGGAAGCCTAGGGTTCCTCATAAGGTTGTTAGGGCAATATCTGTCTCTCACTAGACATGTGCAATTTGTTTTGTAACGAATCGAAATTGTGCCGAATTTTGCATCCGAATGTCCGAATAACAAAATAACGAATTTCAACTAATAAAAGAAATTATAGCAAATATAACGAATGAATTCGACATGATTCGGTAATTCGTTATATATCTAATGAAACAAAAGATCAACTCAAAGTAAATCTTATCAGCTGATTAATTTTGTGCTGGAGGTTGGATTACTGGCAAAGTGTATTCCTGAGAACTGAGTGAGAAGGGTGTTGTATTGTATTTGAGCAGAGGAGAAGAGATATTGTCATTGTGTGTGTTAATAGATTCAATAAACAAACAACTTTCCAAACTACGAATCATTATCACGAATATATATACATACATAAATATCGAAATTTAACTAATACGAAATAAATTATAGTGGATATAACGAATGAATTCAACATGATTTGAGAGTCAGTATAACGAATATCGTCACTCTACGATTAATAACAAACTATCCGAAAACGAATTAACATAACATAACAAATATAACAGAACAAAATGATGTATTTTACGAATGACAACAAACCAAAACTAAACAAAATTTGCCATTGTGCACAAGTCTACCTCTCACATATGTTCCTACTGACAAATAAAAATTCCAAAAACAACCTCCTGCAATTAATTGCGGTACTTCTGAGTTTGATGTACCGTACATACTCAAGTATGAGCCGACCCGAACATAAGCCGAGGCACCTAATTTTACCAGGAAAACGGAGAAAACGTATTGACTCGAGTATAAGCCTAGGGTGAGAAATGGGCAGCTACTGTAAGTGGAAAAGAGGGTCAACAATGCCCATTTGCAGGCTTGGTAGATAAGGGTTTCTAGATGCCCCCTAGCTGCAGCCAAAATTTGGGGTCTCTGGACCCACAGGGTCCCGAAATGACATTGCTGCAGATGGACACAGTTGACCGACTTTGGGGCCCCGTAACCTGTAGAATTTTTTTAAACGTCGCCTATGGAGATTTTTGAGGGTAAAAGTTTGATGCCATTCCACGAGCGGGCGCAATTTTGAAGCGTGACATGTTAGGTATCAATTTACTCGGCGTAACATTATCTTTCACAATATATAATATACTAACTTTACTGTTGTCTTATTTTTTTATTCAAAAAAGTGAATTTTTTCCAAAAAAAGTGCGCTTGCAAGACCGCTGCGCAAATACGGTGTGAAAAAAAGTATTGCAACGACCGCCATTTTATTCTCTAGGGTGTTTGAAAAAAAACAATATATAATGTTTGGGGGTTGTAAGTTTTTTTCTAGCAAAAAAAAACTGTTTTAAACATGTAAACACCTAAAATCCAAAAACGAGGCTGGTCTAAAGCCCCATACACACGGTCGGATTTTTGCATGCATTCTGTCCGATCGGACAATGTTGTTGAAAAATCAGACCGTGTGTATGCACCATCGGACAGTGTACGTCGTATTGTCCGACGGACAAAGTCCTATCTCCTGCTGGATAGATTTTCCGACAACGCGGTCCGATCACACCAAATCCGATCGTGTGTATGGTAGTCCGACCGGACAAAGTGCTACGCATGCTCAGATCACATTACAAGACCTATTGGCTACTAGCCTCTACGTAGTCCCGTCGTAGGCAACAAACGTCACCACGTTCAGAATGATCGGATTTTCCGACAACTTTGTCCGACCGTGTGTACGCAAAACCAACATCGGACAAAGTACGACGGACATAATCCTCGGATAATCCGCGCATGTGTATGGGGCTTTAAAGTGGTTAAGGGTTCCTCTGTGTTGAAAAGGGTTAAGAAAGCCTGTTCTATAACTAAAGGAAAAAACATATTTTTTTTAGTTTTGGATTAGAGATGAGATGGATTAGAACACTTGTCGGTTTTTATGGCTGTCTTTGCCCCCAGTTTAAAGCGGGGCTCCACTGTCTCCAACGTTTTTTGTTCATAATGAAAAAGATTTATCTATTTAAATATATAACTCACATGTTCCTTTTCAAGTGAAGTCTGCTGTCCTTTTTCCCAACACAAAAGAAGTTAGATTTTTTTAGTATGACGGTTGTCATCTTGCCTGTGGGCATGTGAAGCCCACAGGCATCCTCTTCCGGGACACTGTGCTGCTGATGGATCAGCATGCACCGCCCGTTCGACCCCCGATCTTGCGCATGCGCAGTAACGGCAATTTTGAGTGCCGTCAACAGCTAAGTTTGCCATCACAATGGGCAGCGTCGTAGGAAGTCCCGCCCCGTTGTGATGGCAACGGAGCTGTGCTGTGTTTCTAAATCACGCGATAACTCGCGCCAGTCCACCGCACTGACTCCTGGGAACTATGACACAAGCTCCCAGAAGACAGTTCGGATACAGGATATTGCGAAATACTTGCACTATCCCCGCCCATATCCGCGATCCCCATAGACAGGAAACAGACAACTTCAGAAGAAGAAAAATGTACTGTAGAAAAAAAACTTTCGTTTTGCATTGCTGACATGTTTTAAATCACTGTAAGATATTATGTTAAAATCGGGTGGAGCTCCGCTTTAAGGAGATTCACCTTCCCTTTTTGTACCATTTACCATTATCATTGAAAGTGAAAGTAAAAGACAATCCCATATTTTGGGTTGTCCCCAGAAAAGTAACAGAGGCACTAGTTCTTGTAATCTGGGGGATCCCCAAGGATCTCCCTTAATTTGCCGGGATTTCCTCTCGCTTCCTGTTTGGCTATGGGACAGAAAGTGAAGGGAAATCTCTGCAATGAGATACAGATGGCGGAAAAAAAAAATTTGACAGGAGTTAAAACCCTCTCTTGCTCTATCCAAAATTAAAAAAAAATTATAAAATACCTGATGCTTTGTCATTGATAAGAAGGATCCTAAATTATGTAGGCATCCTCCTGGATACTGTAGGTGTTAGGTTAGGTACATTTAGTTTAAGGCCCCTTTCACACTGGATCGTTTTTCAGGCGGTACATCGCTAAAAATAGCGCCTGTACACCGCCTGAAAAAATCCGGCCCCATTCACTCCAGTGTGATATATAGCGCTGCTTTACCGCTAAATATAGCGCTGCTTTACCGTCACCGTGGCTCCCGCCCCAGTGTGAAAGGGGCTTTACTGTAGTCATTTGAGCAACTTGTGATTATTTCGGGCTGTTCTATGTCTCCATGGTTCTCCCCTCTGCCTTCTGGAGGATTCTGGAAAGTAGTGGGCTGGGAGAGTCAAATCAGCGGCTGAATATTTATGCAGCCTCAGTCAATCCCTGGGAGAGGGTTTCCCCCGATGGTGGCTTGGAGGGAGCATAAAAATTTTGGGGTATGGAAAAGAGGGATTTAGTCCAGGAGGAGATCATCTCAGCCTGAAGAGCTGCTGCCCTTCTGGACAGTCCAGCTGTGCTTTCTGCTGCTCGAGGCCCCAGCTTTGCTAACTGGGGGGCCTATTCTACTGAACTCTAGTGCTAGAGTTGACTGACGGACTTATTTTTGGGGATCTGGTTTGGAGAATTTATTCGCTGGAGAGGTGTCTAGAAGATAATGGAAGGAGGCATCCAACTATCCAAGGACATTAGTGAGTACAGACTGGTGTGTGAGATCCCAGTGACTGTGTGCTGCTACTATCTCTCTTGCATTAGAGTCTGGATATGGTGGTATTTGATCACCTCTGCGGTTTTTATTTCTTGCGCTATAAACAAATTAAGAGGGACAAGTTTGAAAAAACACAATATTTTTTACTTTTTATTATAATAAATATCCAATTTTTTTTTTTTTTTTAAACAAATTTTTTCCTCAGTTTAGACCGATACGTATTCTTCTACATATTTTTGGTAAAAAAAAAAAAAAACTCGCAATAAGCGTCTATTGATTGGTTTGCGCAAAAGTTATAGCGTCTACAAAATAGGGGATAGATTTATAGCATTTTTATTATTATTTTTTTTTTGCTAGTAATGGCGGCGATTTGCGATTTTTATTGTGACTGCGACATTGCGGCGGACATATCGGACACTTTTGACACATTTTTGGGACCATTCACATTTATACAGCGATCCGTGCTATAAAAATGCATTGATTACTGTATAAATGTGACTGGCAGGGAAGGGGTTAACACTAGGGGGCACTGCAGGGGTTAATATGTTCCCTATATGAGTGATTCTAACTGTGGGGGGAGGGGACTGACTGAGGGAGGGGACCGATCGGTGTCCCTATATACAAGGGACACACCATCGGTCTCCTCTCCTATGACAGCACGTGGATCTGTGTGTTTACACACACAGATCCACGTCCTGCTCAATTACCGGGCAATCGCGGGTGCCTGGCAGACATCGCGGCCGCCGGGCACGCGCATCGGCTTCCCAGCTACGCGGCGGGCACGCGCGCCTCCCGCAGCGCGCGCGCGCCCCCTAGTGGCCAAAAAGCGAGCGCCGTCATATGACGGCGGCCCGCCACAAGAGCTGCACCGTCCCGCCGTCATTTGACAGTGGGCGGTCAGCAACAAGTTAAAGTATAACTAAAAGCAAAACTTTAGTTTTGGATAGAGTGGAGAGGGATTAGAACACCTGTCAGTTTTTATTGCTGCCTGTGCCCTTAGGGAGATTCACCCTCTCTATGTTTCCTGTTTACCATTATCATTAAAAGTGAAAGTAATGGAAAAACACACATTTTGTTGTCCCCAGAAAAGTAACAGAGGGGAAATCTGACAGGGGTTATAACCCTCCCTTGCTCTATCCAAAATGAAAAAAAAGTTTTGCCTATAGTTCTCTTTTAAAAGTGGACATGGTTCATGGTGTCCCTGTGTAGCTCAGCCCATTATTTGCTGCCACAGAGCCTGTGCTCAGAATCTTTAAGAGGAAGATAGGCATTCTCAAGTTGCTACCTAACTTTGCTGGAATATCCCATACCCTGCACCCATCCAAATTCAAGATTACAATAAAGCAACAGAAAAAGCATACCCCTAAATTAATCAATGAGCCAAAGAGTGACCGAGACAATGTGCCTGGATGCTAATGCGCTTACTGGGAAGGAATCTTGAGACCTAAAAAGTAGGCGCTTTAGTTCTACATTTGTGCTACATTTATAAACCATCCCAGTTTTTGTGTTCTGTTACCTGCCAAGCTTCCTGCTGATGGTGTGATGAACAAAACAGACAGCTCTTGGGTAAGGGTCAGGTTTCCACCAGAAAACATTGCCAGACCAACCCCTGCGATGTACACTGTGATCGGGAAGGTCCCCGCACTTGCCTTCTGCACCAGACATCTGATCTCATTGGCTTAAGATAAAAATAATTTAAAAAAATCCAATATTAGCAAAATTCATTCTTTTTTTCAAAACATGTGTGGATATTAGTTGTGTTGATTTCCTAATGTTGCTTTCATTGTTCTTTAATGACTTACCGGTAATATTAAAAATGGGGCAGGGAATGTTGCCAATAGTAACAGAAGTGGTGTCATTGATATTACTGTTTGTGAATCCAGTTCCATTTATTTTGAGGACTTCGACATCTCCATTCCACTCTAAAATAAAGTGTTCAAAAATAAATTTGTCTGCAAAAATAGCAATTCCTTTGACATATATAATATTGTAATATATACAACACAGGGTCATCACATGTTATGCATTACATGGACACTAAACAATATCCTTATTCTCCAAAAATAATCCATACACATCCATTGTTTATTGGATCTGTACTCTATTTTTCATGAAATTATTATGTTTGTTCTTCTGCCTTCTGGTAACATCCTCTGTGAGATTCTGAACCTCTCCATCTCCCACTTCCATTTGTTTGGAATGAGCAGTGCATGTTAGTTGCAGTCATGTACACTACACATGCCATAGTACACAGTGCATCTTGGGTTTAAGCAAGAGAGGATGGCTACATTCCTACAAATAGTGGGATCATGGAGAACAAATGTAACCACCCTCTAACAGCATGTCAGGTCACAGAGGCAAAAAAAATGAATCTGGAGGTTTGGAGGAGACTGAGAGCAATATAAGGTATTTTTTTGAGTTAGGAATGTATACTTGAGTAGATTATTTTTTGTTAGGCTAATGCCCTTTACTCACGATATGATTTTCCGACGGAAAATGTGTGATAGGACCTTGTTGTCGGAAATTCCGACCGTGTGTAGGCTCCATCACACATTTTCCATAGGAATGTCCGTCACACAAAATTTGAGATCTGGTTCTCAAATTTTCCCAAAAACAAAATCCGTTGTCGGAAATTCCGATCACGTCTACACAATTCGCATGCTCGGAATCAAGCAGTAGAGCAGTACTGGCTATTGAACTTTAATTTTCTCGGCTCGTCGTACGTGTTGAACGTCACTGCGTTCTTGACGTTCGGAATTTCCGACCAACTTTGTGTGACCGTGTGTATGCAAGACAAGTTTGAGCCAACATCCGTCGGAAAAAATCCCATGGATTTTGTTGTCGGAAAATCCTATCGTGTGTACAGGGCATTAGTGTCACTTTAAGAATTGGTGTTTCCATGTTTGTCATATGGGGGTGATTATTGTGGTCACAGACAACAAACCCAGGAGTTATTTTTGCAGTTACAGACACCAATGCTGGAAGTTAATATTAAGACCACTGACACCAATGCTGAGGGGTATTATTGCATCCAATGACAGTACTGCTGGGGGGTTTCTTTGCTTTTAACTGACACCAGCACTGGGGGTTATTATTGCATCCATTGACACCAGTGCTTGAGAGCTATTATTTCATCCCCTGACACCAATACTAGGGGGTTTTATTGCATTCACTGAAACCAGTGCTTGGGGTTATTATTGCATCCACTGACAGCAATGCTGGGTGGGTTTATTGCCACCGAAGACACCGATGATGACTACAACTTTCTCTTTCATGTGCATTACAGTACTGAAATTGTTGGGTAAGGTATTGAGATGTGTTAAATTCTTAAGAACAAAGAAAGTGTCCTACACCAAGCAATCCAGTGGATCATAGAGATAGTAGCAGCCTCAGTCTATCTCTATGAGTAAGCCCTGTGGATATCGTGAAACATGTTGGGGAAGGCCTTGAAGGAGACTGAGGCTGCTACTATCTCTTTGATTCACGGATTGCTTGGGACACTTTCTTTGTTTTTAGATCTTGTAAGGAGCTTAGATGGACTCTCCACCCAGCCAGCTCCCACAGTGGAACCCACCGGACTCACCGGACTCAACTATACAAGCTGAAGCGGGAATATGCATCCTCAAGTTGCTACCTAACTTTGCTGGAATATCCCATACCCTGCACCCATCTAAATTCAAGATTACAATAAAGCAACAGAAAAAGCATACCCCTAGATTAATCAATGAGCCAAAGAGTGACCGAGACAATGTGCCTGGATGCTAATGCGCTTACTGGGAAGGAATCTTGAGACCTAAAAAGTAGGCGCTTTAGTTCTACATTTGTGCTACATTTATAAACCATCCCTGTTTTTGTGTTCTGTTACCTGCCAAGCTTCCTGCTGATGGTGTGATGAACAAAACAGACAGCTCTTGGGTAAAGGTCAGGTTTCCACCAGAAAACATTGCCAGACCAACCCCTGCGATGTACACTGTGATCGGGAAGGTCCCCGCACTTGCGTTCTGCACCAGACATCTGATCTCATTGGCTTAAGATAAAAATAATTTTAAAAAATCCAATATTAGCAAAATTCATTCTTGTTTTCAAAACATGTGTGGATATTAGTTGTGTTGATTTCCTAATGTTGCTTTCATTGTTCTTTAATGACTTACCGGTAATATTAAAAATGGGGCAGGGAATGTTGCCAATAGTAACAGAAGTGGTGTCATTGATATTACTGTTTGTGAATCCAGTTCCATTTATTTTGAGGACTTCGACATCTCCATTCCACGCTATAATAAAGTGTTCAAAAATAAATTTGTCTGCAAAAATAGCAATTCCTTTGACATATACAATATTGTAATATATACAACACAGGGTCATCACATGTTATGCATTAAATGGACACTAAACAATATCCTTATTCTCCAAAAATAATCCATACCCATCCACTGTTTATTGGCTCTGTACTCTATTTTTCATGAAATTATTACATTTGTTCTTCTGCCTTTTGGTAACATCCTCTGTGAGCTTCTGAACCTCTCCTTCTCCCACTTCCATTTGTTTGGAATGAGCAGTGCATGTTAGCTGCAGTCATATACACTACACATGCCATAGTACACAGTGCATCTTGGGTTTAAGCAAGAGAGGATGGCTACATTCCTACATATAGTGGGATCATGGAGAACAAATGTAACCACCCTCTAACAGGAAGTCAGGTCACAGAGGCAAAAAAAATGAATCTGGAGGTTTGGAGGAGACTGAGAGCAATATAAGGTACTTTTTTGAGTTAAGAATGTATACTTGAGTAGATTATTTTTTGTTAGGCTAATGCCCTTTACTTGCGATATGATTTTCCGACGGAAAATGTGTGATAGGACCTTGTTGTCGGAAATTCCGACCGTGTGTAGGCTCCATCACACATTTTCCATAGTAATGTCTGTCACACAAAATTTGAGATCTGGTTCTCAAATTTTCCCAAAAACAAAATCCGTTGTCGGAAATTCCGATCACGTGTACACAATCCGCATGCTCGGAATCAAGCAGAAGAGATGCACTGGCTATTGAACTTCAATTTTCTCGGCTCGTCGTACGTGTTGTACGTCACCGCGTTCTTGACATTCAGAATTTCCGACCAACTTTGTGTGACCGTGTGTATGCAAGACAAGTTTGAGCCAACATCCGTCGGAAAAAATCCCATGGATTTTGTTGTCGGAAAATCCTAACGTGTGTACAGGGCATTAGTGTCACTTTAACCACTTCATTACCCAGCCATTGTAATATGACGTCCACAAGGTGGATCTACCATCCTGGGTGGACGTCATATGACGTCCCACCATTCCCGGCCGCCTAGGCGGCGCGCGCCTGCGGCGTAGCTCGGCCCCCCCCAGTACGGAGGAACACCGATCGGTCTCCTCCCCTTGTGAGTCCCCTCCCCCCACAGTTAGAATCACTCACATAGGGAACATATTAACCCCTGCAGCGCCCCCTAGTGTTAACCCCCTCCCTGCCAGTCACATTTACACAGTAACCACTGCAATTTTATAGCAACGATCGCTGTGTAAATGTGAATGGTCCCAAAAATGTGTCAAAAGTGTCCGAAGTGTCCGCCGTCACAAAAAAAAAAAATCGCAGATCACCGCCATTACTAGTAAAAAAAAATGCAATAAATCTATCCCCTATTTTGTAAACGCTATAACTTTTGCGCAAACTGATCTATATACGCTTATTGCAATTTTTTTTACCAAAGACAATTTTGAAAAAAAAACACAATATTTTTTGCTATGATAAATATCCCATTTTTTAAAAAAAAAAAACATTTTTTTTCTTAAAAAAAAAAGGGATATTTATCATAGCAAAAAATATTGTGTTTTTTTTTCAAAATTGTCGCTCTTCTTTTGTTTATAGCGCAAAAAATAAAAACTGCAGAGGTGATCAAATACCACCAAAAGAAAGCTCTATTTGTGGGAAAAAAAGGACGTCAATTTTGTTTGGGTGCAACGTCGCACAACTGCGCAATTGTCAGTTAAAGCTTTTTGTTTTTAGATCTTGTAAGGAGCTTAGATGGACTCTCCACCCAGCCAGCTCCCGCAGTGGAACCCACCAGATTCAACTATACAAGCTGAAGCGGGAATATGAAGCTCTTATTAGATTCACCATATGTCAAAGCCCATTTACTTTAAAATACCTGCCTAACATGAAGCAATGCCATTCAACACATGACTATATGCTGCTATGAAAGGTCCTCTGGAAGCGTCAGGTGCCACACTTGAGGCCTTTTATTATTTTTTCATTTTTCTATTTGTTAGGTTGACCACTACTGCTCTGGTGACTTCAAGTAACATCCGTATGTGCTGGGTCTGTGCCGCCACACAGGGGCATCAACTGTAGCACAACATGGTCAATAATGTCTATGCAAAAGTAGCCTATGTGAGGACTGGATAGCAAAAATTTAAAAAGGAAGCCTATCTTCCTATGTCAGTCTGGCTACTGGTTAATATGGTTAAACACAATAGCCTCAGTTCACACAGCTAGCATCCAGGATAAGTATCCTTATTTTCCCAAAAAAGTGACAGTTACTTTCAGCTGAGTCTAATGCATTTTAAAAATTACAGTCACATGGCTGAAAAGAGAGAGTGTCTTATGCCCCGTACACACGGTCGGAAATTCCGACCCCAAAATCCGTCAGAATTTTTTCGGACGGATTTTGTCCGACACTGGTGTTGCATACACACGGTCGGACAAATTGTCGGAAAATGCGATCATTCTGAACGCGGTGACATTTGTTGCATACGACGGAACTACGTAGAGGCTAGTAGGCCAATAGCTTTGGTCTCGTAATTTGATCTGTGCATGCGTGGCACTTTGTCCGTCGGAATTCTCAACACACGATCGGAAAAAGTCAGATCGGATTTTGTTGTCGGAAAATTTGAGAGCAGGATCTCAAAGTCCGATGGAGCCCACACACGGCCGGATTTTCCGACAACGTGGTCCGATCGGACATTTTTCGTCGGAATTTCCGACCGTGTGTACGGGGCATTAGGCTGGGGTTTAAGGCTTACTTCACCTTTTCCAGAAAATAACCTATTCAGTCAAGGGGCTCCACTAGATATTAAAAATCTGTGCAGCTTTGTGAAATCATCATGCATGTTATTGTTTTGCCAGTAGGTCATTTAGGCTCCCTCAGAAGCCTGGCTAAAGACTCCTAGTTAGCAACCCCAACATCATGCCTTGTTGCTAAGATGTGAAAGCCATTCGTTTTCACTCCTGCAATGCAGGGGGTGAGCACCAACTGTTTTCATGTCCTAGCAACAAGTCAAGACATTGGGGGAGGGTTGCTATCTAGGAATTTTTCAGTCAGGGTATTGAGGGGACCCAAAAGGCCTACAGGCAAAACAATAAAATTAATGATCATTTAACAAAGCTGTATAGATTTTTTAGCTAATAGGGTCTCTTGACAGCATAAGCTATTTCCTGTAAAAAGTTAATTTAGCTTTTAAAGCCCATATCAAGGCACAAGAATAAAACTACCCTTGTAATGTGGCCTCCCTCTACAAGCATTTTTTGAGCGTGAGCTGATATGTAAGCAGCTGGTGACTAATCACCCATTCTGCCGTGACACTTAATTGTGTCATGGCACCTGCCTCAGATTTAGAGGGGTATATAGAGCTGGGACAGAAACTGCATGAAAGGTAAATAGTACAGAGGATATGTCAATATTCTACCTGTACTAATAGAGATTATGTTTGGAGTTGCCGCCCAATTCCAGGTGTAACCACAGTTCCCAGTACATTTTGATGGAATTCCATTGATGTAGACTTCAACCTGTAGAATGATGAGATGTGATCTGTTATAAGTGGAGAGAGCTCACCATAGAATGTAAATGCATGCGATAGTCCTACCACCCAATTTAGCCAATGAAACCAGTATACTGAGCTTCACATCAGGAGATTTATACGGCGTATCCGCTGCACAAGTGTCACTACATGGAATAGTCTGGAAGATATCTAATCGGCCTGGTCGTTGGTGAGAGGGCAGTTGCCCAACCTTTACAAACCTTTTATCACGATTTCACTGGGACACTTTGCACAGACATCTCTACCTTAGGAATACTTTACTGAACTTACGTTGAACACTGTGCATAGACTCCTTTACTTTCCCCTTTACAAGGAACCTATTGCTTCTTACTATACCTTATTGGATTACAGTTAATGAGCTCCTACATGCTGGTGAAGACCATCAGATCTGCAACAGGGGCATTACTGTCATTACTGCTATAAGGGCCCTCATACCATCACCTTTAAGTCTGACATCTCATTAGGGTAAGTTATAGGCCGGCCAAGGACTCCCTCATTAAAAGTGTTTCAGTGTATTCAGGTAGCTGTGTTATCCGTACAGGTGCTAGCAGTACTTCATTGATCCAATGTATATAATATACCCTTTTACTTGATAATATCTTGCTTTGTGTTATTTGGAGGAATCCCTTTGCGTTGGCGCTGTTGCCTAAAACTCAGCAGATCTATTACCTCCTCTTTGTGACAATATCCTTTTCTTTCAATCTGTTCTAGTAAACATCAGACTGTAAATACACAGAGTTGTCTGATTTATTACTTTAAGGTGTACAAGGATGTGGGAACCCAGAGTGTCAGGTGGGTTGGAATGTTCACCAGGTCATGGCAGTGCAGATGAGCAGGTAATTCCAAGCAGTCCCTTAGGGGGTCGTGCTACATACACTAAAAATCAACAGCTTTTTATGGGTGATTTATTTCAATTTAGTGTCCTGTAGGAAAATTAAATTAGAACATCAGAGCTGCAAGCCAAGAGCATCTACCACTCGAACTTAAACCACCCTTCTGTTTGTCATAGGGTTATTATCTTGACAGAAAGACCATCAAAGGCCTAGGGTGTTACTTTTCCCATGTGTGGTGTGAAATCTCTGTCTGAGCTGAACTATATCCTATCAGATATGGAACAGAAGGCTAGGAACATACACCTGTGCAAAGATCATACCCATTTGTCTTTAAGCCCTTTCTGTGAACTTTTTTTAAAACCCATTACATTTTCCAAACCTTAGCTTAGGTGCAAGACTATTTAAAGTGTATGTCCAGCCAAAGTTTTAGATAAAGTGGGGAAGGATGAACACCTCTGTTGGGTTTTACAGCAATCTGGTGGCACCCCCCGCACCCCCCACGCTACGCCACTGGATGTACAGTATGTACTCTTACTAATCTTTCCTTATATATTTCTGTACTGGTGTGGACCTATATACTAATGGTTAATGGTATATGCTAGTTGCAGTAGTTCTGCTCCCAATTATTTTGTTTGGATTACTGGTTAATTTTCCACAAAGGGAGTCTCCTCTGTTCACAGAGGCCCTGTCCTGGGTGGAGGCACTGCCAACTTTATTATCAAACTCACTTTTTCACATAGTGAAGGTTCTTGTTCTTTTTTTCACTCTATCCTTCGGGGCTACTTCTCATAACCCCCTCAAAAAGCTACAGCTACAACTGCATGCACACTGTATGTGCAGTATGAAATCTAAGAGCCACCACTATCTTAGAAGATACAGGATGAGATTTAGTGATGTCATTACTGTGCTGCTCACTGTTCTCTTTGCTGGAGGCTCTGGCATGAGGAAGGAAAACACTGCCCCTACCAAAATGGCCAGCTCCACACAGAAACACAGTGAAAAAGCAGGCACTGCAAGTCAGTAGTGGTGGCAGAATTGGCTACAGGATGATCAGTTTACAGGCAATATTGGTAACAAGTTTTTTATCCTCTGCCTGCCTTAAGTGGGGTACACACTATAAGAAAATCGGGCGAACGTTCGTCCGATTTTTCTCGATGTTTCACAGCAAATCGGAACCGATGGAAGAAAATTGGTAAGAAAATTCTTACGTATATTCTCGTACGAAAAAGGCTTTTTTTGTTGTTTATCGTTTCTGATCATGCGCATCATCTTTCTTTTCTGAATTTTCTTGTAAGAAAACGGTACACATTAAATAAAAATTGTACGTTCTGTTCCCGTACGAGAACATTTTTGGAGTTTGTCCCTTCGGGAATTTTCGTCCGAACATTCTCAATCGGCTGTCGAAAGTTGTGTACACACTATACGGACATGGTACGAAAATTCTTTGGACAAAAATGTTCACTCGATTTTCTTATAGTGTGTACGAGCCTTTACTTTGGGCACAGCTTTCACAGTTCAGCTCCACTTTCCTCATTAAACTTAAGGAGCTAAGTAACATACAGTATACCCAAATTCAACAGAGGTTCCAGGTCCTACATCGTGAATAGTATATATAGAACTTGAAAAGGTTGCAGCAATGGACTTTTTAATGCATAAAGTGATTAGCACAATAGAGGATTATTACATAAAATCATACATTGGTATTGTACATATATTAAAAGCATATATAGCACCGTATCCAATATTTTCATATGGAGTTTACAGATCTTTTTTCCAGTTCGACATTCGCTTGTTCGCTCAAAGCGTTTCAGTTGTTTAAAGATCTTCATCAGGAGAACATGTGAACATCATCCATGTAATAGAACCCTATCTGGTAAAATCACAGCTTTTTAACAGTTTTCTGGAACAGAAGGGTCATCAAAGGGATTAAAATTTCTGGTATGAACACATTATTTATCTGTGGCGTCCCTTGCATAAGGAAGAGGGATTGCCTGTGTCTCTTTTTTCATCCCCTGGATGCTCCTCTCTGGAATGGTGACACTTCTGTTCCAGCAAACCGTAAAAAAGCTGTGATTTTATCAGATCAGGTTCTATTATATGGATCCTGTTCAAATGTTTTCCTGATGAAGAAGTTTAAATAATCGAAACGCGTTGAGATAACATGTTGATGTTGAAATGAAAAAAAGACCTGTGAACCTCATATGAAAATATTGGATATGGTGCTATATGTGCTTTAATAATATATGTATAATAAAATGTATGATTTTATGTAATAAGCCTCCTTTGTGTTAATCACTATATGTTCTATAAAGTCCAATGCGACAACTTTTTAAGTTCTATATGAGCTAAGTAACATAGCCCAAATAATATGTATTCTGTGTGTGGATGGCTGCGGCCTCAGGCCGGCTCCTACACAGACTGCTAGATTTCTGTGTGCTGCAGGATGAGAGATGTGGTTACAGCAGTGAAGGGCTCGAGTTGTATCCCTGCTCTCTCCGCGCCTATTCACCAAAAGCCTTGTATTTTTTTCACAGAATGCAAAGCAGTCTAAAAAAGGAAAATGGAGAAGTTGAAGTTGTTTGACTTGATCTCTCCCTCTCCATTCACAGAACAGCTTTAACTCATCAGTGTCCATTTTTACACTGTTTAGTTACATAGTGTCTCATGCACCTCGCTGCAAGCTGTGATAAAATGTAACACAAGCACAGAGGAAACCAGCAGTGGCCTTCAATAAAGGCCTTACAGCCTGTTGAAAGTGATGAATCAAGCAGAGGGCTTAAAGTACTTATGCAAAATAATTTTTTTACAATACCACTTTACGTGGTTAGTACTTTTGCCTGGCAGCACTAGGGTCATTGGTTCAAACCCCAACCATGGCACTACCTGCCTGGAGTTTGCAGTTTCTCCCTCTGTCTGTGTGGGGTTCCTCCCACACTCCAAAGACATGCTGGTAAGTAATTGGCTCCTGTCTAAATTGGCCCTAGTGTATGTATGTATGAATGTGAGCCAGGGACCTTAGATTGTAAGCTCCTTGAGGGCGGGGACTGATGGGAATGTACAATATAAATATGTAAAGTGCTGTGTAAATGGACAGCGCTATATAAGCACCTGTAATAAATATACTGGTACATATTTACCAAATGTGGTTATACCTGCGGTGTTGCATGTGGTGTCCTCACAAGGTCTCCAAGCATATGCTGACGAAACAGGCCTCCGCCGATCACTTTTACAGAATACATTTTAGCGTTTAATCCAGTGACGTCTGAGTCGTTGATCTAACCAAAACACAGGACTCACATTAAGCGAAATAGAACTAAAAAAAAATGTTAGTCTTTCATTTATTCAAATCATTTTATATTTTAGATAATATTAAAGTTTATGCAAACCCTAAGGCTTTGTTCGCATGCGCGGCTGGGGGGGTGTAAAACCAGGCAATTGAGGTGCAGTTTTAGATCCCCCTTACTGCCCGCTCGAACCTTTGCATGCTGTCAGGGCCATACCCATGCTTGTGCAACAATGCTGTGTTTTAGACATGTGCAATTCGTTTCGTTTTTTTTTCGTTTTTCGTTTTTTTTAGTTTTTCGTTTTTTTCGTTATTTTCGTTCATTCGTTATCGTACGAATGAACGAACGATTCGGTAAAAATTTTAACGAATAACGAATCGTTCGAATTGAACGAATCCGAAAACAACGAAAATCCGAAAAAAACAAATTAGAAACAACGAATCTACGAATGAAGGAAATCCGAAAAACGAAAACAGGAACAACGAAAATGAACGAAAAAATTTGTACATTCGTAACTTGAACTGGTAATTTTCTGTGTCCCTTACAATGGCGCTGCTTAACGTGCCTCGAATGGATTGAACGAAAAAATTTGTACATTCGTAATTTTTCGATTCGTAATTTTCCGTGTCTCTTACAATGGCGCTGCTTAACGTGCTTCGAATGGATTGAACGAAAAAATTCGTACATTCGTAACTTTTTTTTTTTCGATTCGTAATTTTCCGTGTCTCTTAAAATGTAATAATAGCATACACATTACATAAAATTATGAATTATGCTCCGATTACGAATCTACGAATGTTACGAATGTACGAATAAATACGAATGTGTCCGATTTTCGAATAAACGGAAATTAAACTAACGAAAAAACGAATCAACGAAAAAATAACTCTAACAAAAATACGAATCGTTACGAATACGAACACCGACGACTTACGAATTTACGAATCGTTACGAATACGAACACCGACGACGTACGAATTTACGAATCGTTACGAATCAACGGAAACGAAAAAAAAAAAAAATGAAAATAAACAAATTTTTTTTGTTGTGCACATGTCTGTGTTTTGAAAGCAAAATTAAACAACATGTCGCATTCAGTGGGAAAACAGTCTATGGGGTCGTGCCACAAACCGTGTACAGTGCACACAACTGTGTACTCGTGATGTGTCATTTACAGGGTTAAATCAAGCAGGTACGAGGTGACATATCGGTCACCTCGGATGGCGTTTCAGAGGGGTGCCATGGGTTGCAGCGCATAATCTATTTTTTGGTATGTCTGGCATCATGTCTAGATGTACAGTGGTGTGAAAAAGTGTTTGCCCCCTTCCTCATTTCCTGTTCCTTTGCATGTTTGTCACACTTAAGTGTTTCGGAACATCAAACCAATTTAAACAATAGTCAAGGACAACACAAGTAAACACAAAATGCAATTTGTAAATGAAGGTGTTTATTATTAAAGGTGAAAAAAAATCCAAACCATCATGGCCCTGTGTGAAAAAGTGATTGCCCCTAAACCTAATAACTGGTTGGGCCACCCTTAGCAGCAACAACTGCAACCAAGCGTTTGCGATAACGTGCAATGAGGCTTTTACAGCGTCCTGGAGGAATTTTGGCCCACTCATCTTTGCAGAATTGTCCTAATTCAGTTACATTAGAGGGTTTTCGAGCATGAACGGCCTTTTTAAGGTCATACCACAACATCTCAATAGGATTCAGGTCAGGACTTTGGCTAGGCCACTCCAAAGTCTTCATTTTGTTTTTCTTCAGCCATTCGGTGGTGGACTTGCTGGTGTGTTTAGGATCATTGTCCTGCTGCAGAACCCAAGTTCGTTTCAGCTTGAGTACACGAACAGATGGTCGGACATTCTCCTTCAGGATCTCTTGGTAGACAGCAGAATTCATAGTTCCTTTTATCACGGCAAGTCTTCCAGGTCCTGAAGCAGCAAAACAGCCCCAGACCATCACACTACCACCACCATATTTTACTGTTGGTATAATGTTCTTTTTCTGAAATGCAGTGTTCCTTCTACGCCAGATATACTTGGACACACACCTTCCAAAGAGTTCCACTTTTGTCTCATCGGTCCACAGAATGTTGTCCCAAAAGTCTTGGGGATCATCAAGATGTGTTGTGGAGAAATTGAGACAGCTTTGATGTTCTTTTTGCTCAGCAGTGGTTTTCTCCTTGGAACTCTGCCATGCAGGCCATTTTTGCCCAGTCTTTTCCTGATGGCGGAGGCATGAACGCTGACCTTAACTGAGGCAAGTGAGGCCTGCAGTTCCTTGGACGTTGTTGTGGGGTCTTTTGTGACCTCTTGGATGAGTCGTCGCTGCGCTCTTGGGGTAATTTTGGGCGGCCGGCCACTCCTGGGAAGGTTCCATGTCTTCGCCATTTGTGGATAATGGCTCTCACTGTGGTTCGCTGGATTCCCAAAGCTTTGGAAATGGCTTTATAACCCTTTCCAGACTGATAGATCTCAATTACTTTCTTTCTCAATTGTTCCTGAATTTCTTTGGGTCTCGGCATGATGTGTAGCTTTTAAGGATCTTCTGGTGGACCTTACTGTGTCAAGCAGCTCCTATTTAAGTGATGCCTTGATTGTGAACAGGTGTGGCAATAATCAGGCCTGGGTGTGGCTAGAGAAATTGAACTCAGGTGTGGACAACCACAGTTATAGTATGTTTTAACAAGGGGGGGCAATCACTTTTTCACACAGGGCCATGATGGTTTGGATTTTTTTTCACCTTTAATAATAAACACCTTTATTTACAAATTGCATTTTGTGTTTACTTGTGTTGTCCTTGACTATTGTTTAAATTGGTTTGATGTTCCGAAACACTTAAGTGTGACAAACATGCAAAGGAACAGGAAATGAGGAAGGGGGCAAACACTTTTTCACACCACTGTATAGAGAGTTTTCTTTGTGAATTTGTTAGTAAAAGCACTTCCTGTTGCAGGCTAACAACGCTAAGCTCGTTCCTCATAATTTGCGACAGCAATATCAGCCTGCCATGCTAGTACCTTTAGTTGATTGCTGGGCTGCCTCTATGATAGACCTGATATGCCCCGTACACACGGTCGGAAATTCTGATGGAAAATGTCCGATCGGACCATGTTGTCAGAAAATCCGCCCGTGTGTGGGCTCCATCTGACTTTTTCCATCGGAATTTCCGACAGAAAAAATTTGAGATCCTGCTCTCAAATTTTCCGACAACAAAATCTGATCAGACTTTTTCCGATTGTGTGTAGAGAATTCCGACGGACAAAGTGCCGCGCATGCTCAGATCAAATTAGGAGACCAAAGCTTTTGGCTACTAGCCTCTACGTAGTTCCGTCGTACGCAACGAACGTCACTACATTCAGAATGATCGGATTTTTCGACAACTTTGTCCGACCGTGTGTATGCAACACCAGTGTCGGACAAAATACGTCGGAAAAAATACGACGGATTTTGTGGTCGGAATTTCCGACCGTGTGTACGGGGGCATAGTCAACTGAAGGGGAACATACAGCAGGCTGATAACACTGCTGCCAATTGCAGGGCAGTAGCTTAGCACTGTCAGCCGGCAACAGGAAGTGCTTATAATGGCAGGATCTCATTAAAAAAAAACGTTGTGAACCCTGAGTTTTCTTTTCTTAAAGCCTAAAGCAGGCCATACATAAACACAATTTTATTTGTTTGAAGGAAAGAAAATTGTTGGATTCCCTCATCAACACAGTCAGTGTGGATGGAGGATTCCCTCCTGCAGCGCTATTGTATTCTCCGGCAGAGAGAATTTCTCACTGGAAGATTAAAGCAGTGATTGCAGCAACAAAAATTTGAAAAGCTGGTTAAACTGAACTGGACGAATTTCGATCCATCTATGGACGGCTCTAGTTTTGCAATGGCAAAAAAATGGTAGATCCTATCTGTCATTATGTTTGGCATTATGCCTCACTGTATACTGTCTTCCTAAAACTTAAGCTTAGGTGAAATAAAAAATAAAAACATCAGCAATTACAATGTCCATTGTGCTGATTTTTTCTAACATTTAGGCTCCATTCATACTTGTACAGCTCCAAAGTTGCGCCGACTTTTGAGTGTAACTTTGGTGCAACTTTGACATAACTATGAAGCAACGTTGGATGGGTGCAACTTGGATACAACTTTGGCTTTGACAAGTGATAATAGACAACTGTTGCATTGCATAACATTCAGGTACGACTTTCATGCAACCGTTGAGGGTTAACATTGAAGTCTATGACCCTCAAGCTGCATGAAAGTTGGACCAATTTAGTGCATGAACAACTTTGAAGTCGCTGCAACTTCAAGTTGCACATACAGTAAAACCTTGGTTTGAGAGTAACTTGGTTTGAGAGCGTTTTGCAAGACAAGCTACATTTTTTCATAAATTTTGACTTGCTATACAAGCGATGTCTTTATTATACTGTACAAGTAGCGTCACAACAGAGTATAAAAGAGAAGAGATGCGCCTCTAATGCCACGTACACACGGTCGAAATTTCCGATGGAAACAGTCCGATGGGAGCTTTTCATCGGATTTTCCGACCGTGTGTATGCCCATCGGTCTTTTTCTGTCAGAGTTTCCGACAGACTTTGGATTGAGAACCTGTTCTTAATTTTTCCGATGGAAAACCTTTCTATCGGATTTTCTGATCGTGTGTATGCAATTCCGACACGCAAAATTCCGACGCATGCTCGGAAACAATTTGACGCATGCTCGGAAGCATTAAACTTCCCTTTTATAGTGCAGTCGAACGTGTTTTATGCCGCGGTGTTATTGACCATCGGAATTTGGTGTGACCGTGTGTAGGCAAGGCAGTTTGAGCGAAATTCCGTCGGAATTCCGATGGGAAAACCATCCAAGCTTTTTCCGACGAGAATTACGACCGCGAGTACGCGGCATTAGTGTGGCAATATGGTTACATTTAATGAAGGTACAACATTTAGCAACTCACATCCTCCCAAATCATCATCCTCCACACTACCATCGACTTCATTCCTTCCACGCTGCACTCAACGAGCGCTTCAAGCCTCACTTTCAGATCGCTCTCCTGCAGGGTAGTCTTCCTGGTCACAATTGCAGATTGACAGAGGTGAGAGCCGACGGTGCAGAGGACGGTCTAGGTGGACAGCTTTACCCCAGATGTCTGCATACTTAGATGTGCCTGTTTTAATCATCAACCATGCGAGTCGCTGAATGTTGTACCTTCATTAAATGTAACCAGATTGCTACACTTAGAGGTGCCTCTCTTATCTTTTATACTCTTCTGATCCCCTGTTGGAGACTGTCATTTGTGGATGGACATTTTATGGTCACACAATCTATCACATTGCTATGATGATTTTATATGGACTATAAACTGAAAGACCTATGAATAAATGGTTGTGGAACGAATCATCTGAGTTTCTATTATTTCTTAAGGGGAAATTCGCTTTGATATACAAGTGCATACAAGCATGTTTTCCGAACTAATTATGCTTGCAATCCAAGGTTTTACTGTATATGAATGGTTATGATTGAAAAACATGGGGAACGACTTAGGCTTTGGGCAAAGTAACCATACAAAATATTGATTGAGTGATCTAAGGAGTTTGGAAACTGATCCATGATGTTTGTTTACACAGAGTCAATGTTCCAGGATGGAATTATGATATTGATTTTATGCAGGCTTGTTTGATCTCTAACTCAGGATCCACGTTGCGGGGTAAGCAGCAAACCTTTTAAGGAGCACCTTTGAGCACTCCGCACATCGGAAATTTTACACTACATCGAGCACTCCTTTTTTTTCACCTATGGACTTTTAATCATTGTATATCACATATTTTTGCATCAATTTTTTTGCATCAGTTTTTGTATATTTATAAATGTTTGTGCATTTCTTGTAGCACTATTGCCACTTTATTGATTGATAACATTATCTATGTGGTTTAATTTATCAAATTGTTTTTATGTATACACATTATTCGTATGAATTTTTTATGATATGTTATAGGGATAGCGCACTATTTGTTGTAAAGAATTGTAATTTTACCTAGTGTTGGCTGGTTTTGGTTTGCTGCAGTTCAATTATGGTATCATCAATTAGACCCCACCCAAGGTGTACTGAGCGCAGGAATTCTGTTTGGTTTAGTTTGGGCAAAGTAAACCTGGGTTTAACAAAGTTTTTTTAACTGGACATCTTCTAAAGCCCCGTACACACGATCAGATTTTCCGCAGACAAAACCTCAGACTTTTGTCCGAAGGCATATGCCTGGATTTTGTCTTGCATACAAACGGCGAGGAATTGTCAGCCAACAAACACAAACATACTGACTCACTACGTGGTTTTTCCGCTCTTTAGCGCCACCCTTTGGGCTCCATCTGCTAATTTCGTGTTAGTAGAAATTTGGTGAATGTTGATTCACGCTTTTCAGTTCACGCTTTTCCGTTTCTGAATGGCCGTTTGTCAACCAGACAAGTTGCGGAATCAGAGGAGATTGGCCTTGGAGTTATTGCTTTGACCCAAGTCCAGTCCAGAAACAGGAGGAGGAGGAGTTCTTGGACCAAAAATTGGTTGCTTTATTAATCGTGACTAATTATGTCATATGCCTTTGCTGCGGGTGCTCCAGGAGAATAATCCAGATGATTTTTGGAATTATCTCCGGATGACGGACCCCTGCTTTCACCAACTCTTGGCATTGTTGACCCCCTATATTAAGAAGCAGGACACATGCATGGGGCTTTTATTTTATTTTTTGGTTTAATAATAATGATTTGATTTGGTATATTTTCTATATTGTTGGATGCATAGAATGCACTTTTTGGTTAAGTTCTATTGGCAGTGGCATGTCTAATTTTTTTTTTTTTTTTTTTAACCGCTTCCCGACCGGCCACTGCAGATATACGTCAGCAGAATGGCTCGGGCAGGCAGAATCACGTACCTGTACGTGATCGTGCATGTGCCTGCCCGTGGGTCGCGCGCGCGCGCCGCTAGCGGCGCGCTCGCGACCCGGTCGGGAGCTCCGTGACCCCGGCCGCGGGACCAGCGGACCCGATCGCCGCTGGTATCCCGCGATCGGGTTTACGGAGCGGAAGAACGGGGAGAGGTCTATGTAAACAAACCTCTCCCCGCGCTTCCTACACTGACTGTCAGTGATCGGCGGTTCCCTGTCATCGGGAACGCCGATCAATGACGTCACACGTACAGCCACGCCCCCCTACTGTAAAAAAAACACAACACGTCACACTGACTCCTCCCCGCCCCCTAGTGGTTAACCCCCTAACTACAACTGTCATTTACATAGGAATCAGTGCTATTTAAATAGCACTGATTGCTGTATAAATGACAAATGTCCCAAAAATGTGTCAAAAATGTCCGATGTGTCCGCCATAATGTCGCAGTCACAATAAAAATCGCTGATCGCCGCCATTACTAATAAAAAAAAAAAATATTAATAAAAATGCTATAAAACTATCCCCTATTTTGTAAACGCTATAACTTTTGCGCAAACTAATCAATAATCGCTAATTGCGATTTTTTTTACCAAAAATATGTAGAAGAATACGTATCGGCCTAAACTGAGGAAAAAAAAAATGTTTTTTTTTATATATTTTTTGGGGATATTTATTATAGCAAAAAGTAAAAAATATTGCATTTTTTTCAAAATTGTCGCTCTATTTTTGTTTATAGCGCAAAAAATAAAAACCGCAGGGGCGATCAAATACCACCAAAAGAAAGCTCGATTTGTGGGAAAAAAAGGACGCCAATTTTGTTTTGGAGCCACGTCGTATGACCGCGCAATTGTTAGTTAAAGCGACGCAGTGCCGAATTGCAAAAAGGGGCCTGGTCCTTTAGCTGCAAATTGGTCCGGGGCTGAAGTGGTTAATGCACAATAAAAAAAAATTGTGGATAATAATACTTGGCTATGTGTTTTACTTCAAATGACAGTTTGGCAGTAGGCAGTTACATTTAAAAAAAAATACAATGTGAAATTGACAAGAGACACCAACATAGTTGTATCTTTGATCTTAAAAACTACAGGATAATGGTGTTGTGGTAACTTGACCAAATAAAAAATAAAAAAGCATAATAATATTATTCTTAATATCACTAGAAAAAAAAGCCTTTGAAAATTTGTTTGCAATTACTCCATCACTATCACCAGCAAAGCAGCTTCATTATTATCCCATTAAAGAAGGAGAGAATGTGCGCTGCATTTCGAGATTTCATAATTTGCCACGTCACGAATGTTAATTCTCCATTACGAACGCTAGTTTACAGGACCAGCTGCTTCTGGCTAATCCTTGCTTCCGAGCATGCGTGTTTGTGCTTTGGACTTTTGTCCGACGGACTTGTGTACACACGCTCGGAAAATCAACAGACATTTGTCCGTGGAAGATTTTATAACCTGCTATCCAACATTTGTCCGATCGAGCATGCAAACGATCGGATTTTCCGCCAGACAGCCTTTAATCGAACATTTCCCGTCGAAAAATCCGATTGTGTGTACAAGGATTTAGTGTGTATATGCTGATTTTTTTTTACCTAAATGTAAGCTTTAGGATAAAGGTATACAGTGAGGCATAATGTCAAACATAATGACAAATTGATTTTTTTTGCCATTACTCAAGAGATGTGCTGTACTTTCAGTAGATTTTCCAAAATGTAAAATAAAAAAATAGATTTTCAGACAGTGACCTCAATTTTGGCCTCATTCGGAGAGGAAGAGAAACAAGCAACAGCAGAGAAAATGTGACATAGAAAATGCAAAGAGATATGAAGAAGTTGGCTGGTGCTGACACAAGACTGGATATAACTGTCCTTTACATACCAAGATTCTTACCTGTATAGGAGGCTGATAACCTGTAGCAGTCAGAAAGTTTATCTGATAGGAGTATCCTCTGCAATCTCCATATCTTGCTGAAACAGTAACCTGACCATTTCCTGGAATAGCTTCTAGGGCAGACTTTAGATCACCCGGTTCTATGTCTATTGGAAGACCTACAATACAACCAAATGTGTGTAAAGTGTCCATCTGCCAACATGATAAGTAAACAAAAATGGCAACTATCCCAATTTATAACTTGCTTTGAGCAAGGTGCACACAAATGTATTTCTCAGCTAGCCAGCAAAATTAAAATAAATAAATTGTGTAACAATTTGCATTAAAAAACAGAGGTTTAGTTCCACAACATTTGCAAATATATGTGGAAGCCACACTGCCTCTGTATCATGTGGTCCTAAAGCTCGCCATAGATGGATCAAAAATTGTCTTGTTCGGCATGGACTGGTTGAAGATATTGAGTGCAAAACCTGGATGCCTTTGCTGCCATTGTGCCATTACTGGGTGCCCAGTGTGTCCCTATTACTTTAAGGAAGGGTGGGCTCCCTCGGGGCATACCTGCCCTCAATCTGTCCATTATTATATACTGTATGTGCTCCAACTTTGGAGACGCTCAAAACTTATACAGGGGGTCCCCGGGTTACAACAAGATAGGGACTGTAGGTTTGTTCTTAAGTTGAATCTGTTTGTAAGTCGGAACAGGTAAATTTTGTAAGTGTAGCTCCAGCCAAAAAAATCTATTTTTAAGCTTTTTGGATAGCATAGGGAAGGGTTATCACCCCTGTAACATTTGTTTTGCTGGCTGTGCCCCTGTGCAGAAGATTTCACCTCACCTTCTGTCCCAATGACAATTGGATTTTGAACATTTTGAGTTGTTAGGGAAACAAGGACTGGTGATAAAGTATCAGTGGAGACACCTTTTTCCCATATTAACTCTTACAGGAGTAAATTTCTCTTCCTAGGGGTAGATTTCCTCTCACTTCCTGTTGTCTCCCTCCGTTTGTAAGTAGGAGTCGTTTGTAAGTCGGATGTTTGTAAGTCGGGGACCCCCTGTATAGAGTTAAGACTGCAGATAATACTGGGGTGCCGTGAAGTGGCCCTGCAGTTTACGCATATATTTGCAAGTGCGTGCAAACTAAACCTCTGGTTTTAATGTAAACTGTTAGACAGGACAATTGGGTTTGCTGCAGGCTGGCTGGTAAGTGAGCTGGGAATTTTTCTTTGTCATTTTTTGATGTGTTTAGCTGTTTGCCCGGAGCTCCACTTAAAGGATGAGAAAACATGATGTTTTAATGTGTATGCCGTGTACACACGGTCGGATTTACCGATGGGAAATGTTCGATGGGAGCTTGCAGTCAGAAATTCCGACCGTGTGTAGGATCCTTCGGACATTCGCCATCGGAATTTCCGACAAACAAAATTTGAGAACTGGATCTCAAATTTTCGGACAACAAAATCTGTTGTAGGAAATTCCGATCGTGTGTACACAATTCTGACGCACAAAGTTCCACGCATGCTCGGAATCATGGCCATTGAACTTCAATTTTCGCGGCTCGTCGTACGTCACCGCGTTCTTGACGTTCGGAATTTCCGACAACATTGTGTGACCGTGTGTATGCAAGACAAGTTTGAGCCAACATCCGTCAGAAAAAAAAAACATGGATTTTGTTGTCGGAATGTGCGATCGTGTGTACGTGGCATAAGACTGGAGTTTAAGAAAACCCAGTTTAATATTTTTCTATAATAATGAAGACAAGCAAAATTTGCAGTACCTGAAATTTCCTTCCCCTGACCCACAATACCGAATGTGCCTCCAACAGGTGGAGAAGCTGTTTGAGTTCTGTTGATTCTTATTGATGTCCCTTCAGTCCAGGTTGGTGCTTGATAGATGGCTGAATCAGCGTTGTTCTGAATACCCTATTATTATGTGAGATTGAACAGAGACAAATTGTTATTCGATTTTTTTTTTTCATTTTTTTTTTGTCTTTTATAGACATTAATATAAATTGAATGAATATATATTTTGATACTAAATACATATCCAAATGAATGGTTGATTATATATTTGTTTAACCTTACTGGCTTATATAGTAAACATAATATCAAAGTGAAAAGATAATGTGAAAATCTCTTAAAGGAGAAGTACAGCCAAAGTTAATTTGGCTGTACTTCTCCTGTGGATCACTGGAGTGCAGTTAGTTCTGCACTCCTGTGACCCGTTTTCAGCCGACAGAGGCCTGAGGCTGATGTCACAGAGACGGTCTTGGCTGGAGAAATATCGCGACCATATGGTCGGGATCCACCCAGGAGTATGGACCGGCACCTGGCTGAGCCACTCAGTGAGCTGCTGACAGCCTGAGCCAGCCACTCCCGTCCCCTCCACAGCCCAACACTCCAATGAGCATGGGGGGGGTGTGTGCAGAGCAGACAGCGGTGACTGACAATCATGGATCTCTGCTCAGAGTGGCAGGTAGAACTAAGTGATAAGCAGTGTTTGATCACTCAGTTCTCAACCTTAGAGACAGCGGGAGACAGACGCAGCAACGGATCGATGCTGCATTCACCTAAGTAAGTAGGATTTAAAAAACAAAAAAACAAACCCATTCTTCTCTTTTAACTCATCTAAAACTGAACTAGAATTAGGTGCTGTGGGCTGCTATACATTGCACATCCTCAATGCTTCTTGCAATATCTTATCTGAATGATAGGGAAAGGGTGACAATCTTCATTGCTATCTGTATTCCTCTTGTAACAGGACAAAGTGAAGTGACTTTAAAAATGTTTACAGTCCACTAAAACAGCAGTAAATATCTTGATTGCAAATAATAAAAAATTTTTTGACGACTTTATCAAGTGAGCTTTAAGCTATAGCTTAATAAGAGTTAAAATGCAGGATTAAACAGCCCTTCAAATTCTTCTTGCACAAAAATTCAAGCCCGGCTTAACCGCTTAAGGACCGCCCCACGTATATATACAGAGGAAGGGCGGCTCTTACGCACAAAATCATGTACCTGTATGTGATTTCTTCTTCCTGGTGATTGGACACAGCAGGAGCCAATCAGTGTGTCCAGCGGACCCGATGTTTGCCGGGAACCCGGCGAACGTTCAGAGAGAGGCAGAGCGGTGGTCTGTAAACAAGGCAGACCACTGTTCTGCCAGAGGGGAAAATGGAGATCCCTGTTTTGCTTTAGTCAAAGCACCTCCCCCACAGTTAGAAAGCACCCCCTAGGGACACATTTAACCCTGTGATTGCCCCTGATGTTAACCCCCTCCCTGCCAGTGTCATTTATGCAGTGGCAGTACATTTTTTTTAGCACTGATCACTGTACTGGTGTCACTGGTTCCCAAAAAGTGTCACTTAGTGTATGATTTGGCCGCCGCAATGTCGCAGTCCCGCTAAAAATCGCGTATCGCCGCCATTACTAATAAAAATTATAATAAAAATAATAATAAAAAAGTTCCTAAATCTATCCCATAGTTTGTAGATGCTATAGCTTTTGCGCAAACCAATCAATATATGCTTATTGGGATTTTTTCTACCAAAAACATGTAGCAGAATACATATCGAACAAAATTTATGAACAAATTTTATTTTTTACATATTTTTATTGGATATGTTTTATAGCAGAAAGAAACAAATATTATTTATTTTTTTTCAAAATTGTCTGTCTTTTTTTTGTTTATAGCGCAAAAAATAAAAACTGCAGAGGTGATCAAATACCACCAGAAGAAAGCTCTATTTGTGGGGGGAAAAAAAGACATCTATTTTTCTTTGGGTACAGCATCGCACAACCGCACAATTGTCAGTTAAATTAGCGCAGCGCCGTATTGCAAAAAATGGCCTGGTCAGGAAGGAGGTAAAACCTTCCAGAGCTGAAGTGGTTAATTGGGATTCATGTACAACCCCTGAAACTTGTTAGCTGTCATCTCTTGATAGACAATTTTTATTGTGACAAATAAAAATGTATATTTGTATGGATTTTTTATGGCTTGGTGCAACCATCCTTTTATAGAAGCCGACTCCTCAAGGGACCTCGTTGGGGCTCCTGTGAGCAACACAGAGCTGCCCCTAGAGCAGTCATCTGAATTATTTGGCAAAGATAAAATAGGTGCTCAACCCTAGTTCCAGTTAAGTATCACTATTCCTATAGTTGATAAACCCTAGTGCTTCCTAATGCGTGAAATATATTCACTGTATGGAAGCCCTGCAGTAAATGGTCACGGGTATACTTATAAAACTGGCATCTCTGGAAATTTGTAAAGATCTAATGCTTTTTTATTCATTAAAAAAATCCTTAATGCACTCACAAACTTGGTGGAGTGAGTATATAGTATGGGATACTGGCAGCTGATTTGACCACAGGTCCGCTCTGACACTCTGAAGTGCTAGGGAAGCCTGGCCAGCTGGATGGAAAGCAAGCTGCAGCTCTGGGATAGCTCTGTTGATTCTATCACCAAGGAGAAAAAGTCACCGCTGTCCGTACCTACATGCTTCCAGACATAGATGATGTCACAATGGAGGTGGTGAGATATCAGTGTGGAGAAATTCATGTTTCTGGGGGAATTCCCCTTTCAGTGCAAACAAATGGCCACTGCCCCCACCTATAGCTGGCCTTCGCAGCAAGAAGTACATGGAAGGGCAATGCATCTAAAACAAAGTCAAAGGAATTTCCCAGCTCAACTCACCATCCAGTCTGCTACCAACCAAATTATCCCGTCTAACAGTTTCATGAGTCACTTGAGACTGAAGAAAGGGGAATTTCCCCAGAAACATATGTCTCTCCACATCGGCATCTCAACACCCCCTGTGTGTGACATCATCTAGGTGGTGTGTAGACACTGACAGCAGGGGGATTGGGCACAGAGTCAGCAGAGCTATCCCAGAGCTACAGTGTGCTTCCCATTCAGCCTGGTAGGGCTTCCCCAGCACTCCTGAGCCTCGGAACAGACCTGTGGTCCCATCAGCTGCCAGCATTCCACACTACATGCTCTCTCCTGTGCCATGTTTGTAAATGTATTTACAATGTATTTTTTTTATTAATGCATCATTACATATACTTAATGCATAATTTATTTTATTTTATTTTAGCACTCCACCACCCAAATTCCCAGAGAAAAGACAATAGAACCCTAAGAAGGATTTTGTACATTCTTCACTCTTTCCAAAACTAAAAAAAGGTTTTGGCTAAAGTTTTATTTTCATTTGTTGATTGCTCCAACAGTAGCTCTCAACCTCCGTACTAAGTACACCCAACAGGTCATGTTTTGACATTTTCCTTAGATAAAATAGCTGTCAAATACCAAGCCATTGATATTGATTTAAAAAAAAAAAAAAAGAAGATAACTCTGCAAGGTGAATAAAATCCTGAAAGTATGACCTATTGAGGATAATTCAGGACTGAGGTATGGATCCACTGCTCTTGGAGACCCATAAGAGTGTTTACAAGCTCTTGTGATCCTCTGGTGGGTTGCCCACCCCAAACCACTTTTAAATGAGACATCATAGTTTACTGCAGTCCACACAGAATCTGCATTAGACCCTACAAAGGCACTTTGGCAACAGTCAGACTCAAATAAAAACATAGTAATGTGAGGTGCTAAGTAAACCACCTGGCATTATTTATGGATCATCCCCATCTCTAAAAATACCTATATATTTTTGTTTAATTTCTTATAAACAGGACTTCTCTCATTTACTTACCTCAGCAAATCCTACAGCAAAAAGCGGAAAATTATACCCGCAGTTGTATGGTGTTATGGTGATAGTATGCTGGGTTACAGATGTACTAAATGTGCTGGTCACAGCAATGCTACTGATCACAATTCCAATCATTGATAAGGCTGGTCTTCTCCTGGAAACTGTGTCGCATACAGGAGATAAAGAGATAAACAGCAATGTTATAGTACAAGAGTAAATTTAAAGGAACCTGTCATAAAAACAACCTAGGCACTACCTGACTACCCCTGAAGACTTGAAATATCGCCTGCATCAGTTCTATTTTATACATATTGCATGCTAAAGCCCTCTTTCCCAAGCTGCTGCTGCCAATGCAAAAGTAGGTTTCAACTTGATGCAAAAGAAGTGAATGAACTGTCATGGCCACCAACAGAAGGCTATATTGCCAGTTTATACAATTGCCCATTATCTACGCCAGCCTTTTCAACCAGGGTGCCTAGGCACTCTGGGGTGCCTTGAGGTTTCTTCATTGGTGCCTTGGCAAAATGCCCAAAAATTGCCCCAAAAATAATATACAAGCCAGCAGGTGGATCAAGCTTGTCTTTCAGTGCACCATTACAACCTTCTAGCTGCCAGCATCCTAACAACCAACGACATCATCAGTTGATAAGGAGGATGTCTACACAGCATCCTTATTTAGTTCTCCCCTGCCCCTCTCCATCAGCACAGTCACATTAGCTGAGTGATGGAGAGAAATCAAGGGAGAAGAGAAACATTAGAATACTAGTCAGCACCAGTGTGCAAAAGTGTATTTGATTTGGAAGAATAAATCCCCTCTAACGCTGGGTGTCCTACGTGTGTGGATGTTGATGCATTATATAAAACGATTAGAATAGCTTTTTACATTTTAGAATGGGGTGCCTCGAGGTTGTCCAAAATTTTAGAGGGTGCCTTAAGATTGTCCATAATTTTAAAGGGTGCCTTGCTTGAAAAAATGTTGAGAAACACTGATCTACACAATAGTTGCAAGAATGGACCGCTTATGTTTGGTCAGCTTTAGATGTTGACATTATTAGGTGAAGGCAAAAGGGGAATTTTTTGGAACCCGGTCAGCTGAATCATTTTGGATATCCCGACAACAAGACCTAACCCCATTAATTCCTGAGAGCTTTGTATGTTCTTGCCCACTTTTACATGTTACAGTCACTCCTGTTGAATATTCTATCATATAACTTGAATTGGTAATTTTCTGTGTCCCTTACAATGGCGCTGCTTAACGTGCCTCGAATGGATTGAACGAAAAAATTCGTACATTCGTAATTTTTTTTTTTTTTCGATTCGTAATTTTCTGTGTCTCTTACAATGGCGCTGCTTAACGTGCTTCGAATGGATTGAAACGAAAAAATTCGTACATTCGTAACTTTTTTTTTCGATTCGTAATTTTCCGTGTCTCTTAAAATGTAATAATAGCATACACATTACATATGGATTATGCTCCGATTACGAATCTACGAATGTTACGAATGTACGAATAAATAGGAATGTGTCCGATTTTCGAATAAACGAATAAACGAAAATTAAACTAACGAAAAAACGAATCAACGAAAAAATAACTCTAACAAAAATACGAATCGTTACGAATACGAACACCGACGACTTACGAATTTACGAATCGTTACGAATACGAACACCGACGACGTACGAATTTACGAATCGTTACGAATCAACGGAAACGAAAAAAAAAAATAAACGAAAATAAACAAATTTTTTTGTTGTGCACATGTCTGTGTTTTGAAAGCAAAATTAAACAACATGTCGCATTCAGTGGAAAAACAGTCTATGGGGTCGTGCCACAAACCGTGTACAGTGCACACAACTGTGTACTCGTGATGTGTCATTTACAGGGTTAAATCAAGCAGGTACGAGGTGACATATCGGTCACCTCGGATGGTGTTTCAGAGGGGTGCCATGGGTTGCAGCGCATAATCTATTTTTTGGTATGTCTGGCATCATGTCTAGATGTACAGTGGTGTGAAAAAGTGTTTGCCCCCTTCCTCATTTCCTGTTCCTTTGCATGTTTGTCACACTTAAGTGTTTCGGAACATCAAACCAATTTAAACAATAGTCAAGGACAACACAAGTAAACACAAAATGCAATTTGTAAATGAAGGTGTTTATTATTAAAGGTGAAAAAAAATCCAAACCATCATGGCCCTGTGTGAAAAAGTGATTGCCCCCCTAAACCTAATAACTGGTTGGGCCACCCTTAGCAGCAACAACTGCAACCAAGCGTTTGCGATAATGTGCAATGAGGCTTTTACAGCGTCCTAGAGGAATTTTGGCCCACTCATCTTTGCAGAATTGTCCTAATTCAGTCACATTAGAGGGTTTTCGAGCATGAACGGCCTTTTTAAGGTCATACCACAACATCTCAATAGGATTCAGGTCAGGACTTTGGCTAGGCCACTCAAAAGTCTTCATTTTGTTTTTCTTCAGCCATTCGGTGGTGGACTTGCTGGTGTGTTTAGGATCATTGTCCTGCTGCAGAACCCAAGTTCGTTTCAGCTTGAGTACACAAACAGATGGTCGGACATTCTCCTTCAGGATCTCTTGGTAGACAGCAGAATTCATAGTTCCTTTTATCACGGCAAGTCTTCCAGGTCCTGAAGCAGCAAAACAGCCCCAGACCATCACACTACCACCACCATATTTTACTGTTGGTATAATGTTCTTTTTCTGAAATGCAGTGTTCCTTCTACGCCAGATATACTTGGACACACACCTTCCAAAGAGTTCCACTTTTGTCTCATCGGTCCACAGAATGTTGTCCCAAAAGTCTTGGGGATCATCAAGATGTGTTGTGGAGAAATTGAGACGAGCTTTGATGTTCTTTTTGCTCAGCAGTGGTTTTCTCCTTGGAACTCTGCCATGCAGGCCATTTTTGCCCAGTCTTTTCCTGATGGTGGAGGCATGAACGCTGACCTTAACTGAGGCAAGTGAGGCCTGCAGTTCTTGGACGTTGTTGTGGGGTCTTTTGTGACCTCTTGGATGAGTCGTCGCTGCGCTCTTGGGGTAATTTTGGGCGGCCGGCCACTCCTGGGAAGGTTCACCACTGTTCCATGTCTTCGCCATTTGTGGATAATGGCTCTCACTGTGGTTCGCTGGATTCCCAAAGCTTTGGAAATGGCTTTATAACCCTTTCCAGACTGATAGATCTCAATTACTTTCTTTCTCAATTGTTCCTGAATTTCTTTGGGTCTCGGCATGATGTGTAGCTTTTAAGAATCTTCTGGTGGACCTTACTGTGTCAAGCAGCTCCTATTTAAGTGATGCCTTGATTGTGAACAGGTGTGGCAATAATCAGGCCTGGGTGTGGCTAGAGAAATTGAACTCAGGTGTGGACAACCACAGTTATAGTATGTTTTAACAAGGGGGGCAATCACTTTTTCACACAGGGCCATGATGGTTTGGATTTTTTTTCACCTTTAATAATAAACACCTTCATTTACAAATTGCATTTTGTGTTTACTTGTGTTGTCCTTGACTATTGTTTAAATTGGTTTGATGTTCCGAAACACTTAAGTGTGACAAACATGCAAAGGAACAGGAAATGAGGAAGGGGGCAAACACTTTTTCACACCACTGTATAGAGAGTTTTCTTTGTGAATTTGTTAGTAAAAGCACTTCCTGTTGCAGGCTAACAACGCTAAGCTCGTTCCTCATAATTTGCGACAGCAATATCAGCCTGCCATGCTAGTACCTTTAGTTGATTGCTGGGCTGCCTCTATGATAGACCCGATATGCCCCGTACACACGGTCGGAAATTCTGATGGAAAATGTCCGATCGGACCATGTTGTCAGAAAATCCGCCCGTGTGTGGGCTCCATCTGACTTTTTCCATCGGAATTTCCGACAGAAAAAATTTGAGATCCTGCTCTCAAATTTTCCGACAACAAAATCTGATCAGACTTTTTCCGATTGTGTGTAGAGAATTCCGACGGACAAAGTGCCACGCATGCTCAGATCAAATTAGGAGACCAAAGCTATTGGCAACTAGCCTCTACGTAGTTCCGTCGTACACAACGAACGTCACTACGTTCAGAATGATCGGATTTTCCGACAACTTTGTCCGACCGTGTGTATCAACACCAGTGTTGGACAAAATCCGTCGGAAAAAATACGACGGATTTTGTGGTCGTAATTTCCGACCGTGTGTACGGGGGCATAGTCAACTGAAGGGGAACATACAGCAGGCTGATAACACTGCTGCCAATTGCAGGGCAGTGGCTTAGCACGGTCAGCCGGCAACAGGAAGTGCTTATAATGGCAGGATCTCATGGAAAAAAAACGTTGTGAGCCCTGAGTTTTCTTTTCTTAAAGCCTAAAGCAGGCCATACATTACACAATTTTATTTGTTTGAAGGAAAGAAAATTGTTTGATTCCCTCATCAACACAGTCAGTGTGGATGGAGGATTCCCTCCTGCAGCACTATTGTATTCTCCCGGCAGAGAGAATTTCTCACTGGAAGATTAAAGCAGTGATTGCAGCAACAAAAATTTTAAAAGCTGGTTAAACTGAACTGGACGAATTTCGATCCATCTATGGACGGCTCTAGTTTTGCAATGGCAAAAAAATGGTAGATCCTATCTGTCATTATGTTTGGCATTATGCCTCACTGTATACTGTCTTCCTAAAACTTAAGCTTAGGTGAAATAAAAAATAAAAACATCAGCAATTACAATGTCCATTGTGCTGATTTTTTCTAACATTTAGGCTCCATTCATACTTGTACAGCTCCAAAGTTGCGCCGACTTTTGAGTGTAACTTTGGTGCAACTTTGACATAACTATGAAGCAACGTTGGATGGGTGCAACTTGGATACAACTTTGGCTTTGACAAGTGATAATAGACAACTGTTGCATTGCATAACATTCAGGTACGACTTTCATGCAACCGTTGAGGGTTAACATTGAAGTCTATGACCCTCAAGCTGCATGAAAGTTGGACCAATTTAGTGCATGAACTACTTTGAAGTCGCTGCAACTTCAAGTTGCACATACAGTAAAACCTTGGTTTGAGAGTAACTTGGTTTGAGAGCGTTTTGCAAGACAAGCTAAATTTTTTCATAAATTTTGACTTGCTATACAAGCGATGTCTTTATTATACTGTACAAGTAGCATCACAACTGAATATAAAAGAGAAGAGATGCGCCTCTAATGCCGCGTACACACGGTCGGAATTTCCGATGGAAACAGTCCGATGGGAGCTTTTCTTTGGATTTTCCGACCATGTGTATGCCCATCGGTCTTTTTCTGTCAGAATTTCCGACGGACTTTGGATTGAGAACCTGTTCTTAATTTTTCCGACGGAAAACCTTTCTATCTGATTTTCTGATCGTGTATATGCAATTCCGACACGCAAAATTCCGACGCATGCTCGGAAACAATTTGACGCATGCTCGGAAGCATTAAACTTCCCTTTTATAGTGCAGTCGAACGTGTTTTATGCTGCGGTGTTATTGACCATTGGAATTTGGTGTGACCGTGTGTAGGCAAGGCAGTTTGAGCGAAATTCCGTCGGAATTCCGGCGGGAAAACCATCCAAGCTTTTTCCGACGAGAATTCCGGCCGTGAGTACGCGGCATTAGTGTGGCAATATGGTTACATTTAATGAAGGTACAACATTTAGCAACTCACATCCTCCCAAATCATCATCCTTCACACTACCATCGACGTCATTCCTTCCACGCTGCACTCAACGAGCGCTTCAAGCCTCACTTTCAGATCGCTCTACTGCAGGGTAGTCTTCCTGGTCACAATTGCAGATTGACAGAGGTGAGAGCCGGCGGTGCAGAGGACGGTCTAGGTGGACAGCTTTACCCCGGATGTCTGCATACTTAGATGTGCCTGTTTTAATCATCAACCATGCGAGTCGCTAAATGTTGTACCTTCATTAAATGTAACCATATTGCTACACTTAGAGGTGCCTCTCGTCTTTTATACTCTTCTGATCCCCTGTTGGAGACTGTCATTTGTGGATGGACATTTTATGGTCACACAACCTATCACATTGCTATGATGTTTTTATATGGACTATAAACTGAAAGACCTATGAATAAATGGTTGTGGAACGAATCATCTGAGTTTCTATTATTTCTTAAGGGGAAATTCGCTTTGATATACAAGTGCATACAAGCATGTTTTCCGAACGAATTATGCTTGCAATCCAAGGTTTTACTGTATATGAATGGTTATGATTGGAAAACATGGGGAACGACTTAGGCTTTGGGCAAAGTAACCATACAAAATATTGATTGAGTGATCTAAGGAGTTTGGAAACTGATCCATGATGTTTGTTTACACAGAGTCAATGTTCCAGGATGGAATTATGATATTGATTTTATGCAGGCTTGTTTGATCTCTAACTCAGGATCCATGTTGCGGGGTAAGCAGCAAACCTTTTAACCACTTGCCGACCGGCGCACGACAATATACGTCGACAGAATGGCACGTACAGGCAGGAGGGCGTATATATATAAGTCCCTCCTTTAGCCTGTCCGTGCCATCGGGAGCGCGCCGGGAGCGGCGCGCTCCCGCGCCGGTCGGGACCCCCGTGAGTCCGATCGCGGTCCCCGCGGACTCGATCGCCGCGGGGACCCCCGCGATCGTCTCACGGGGCGGCTGAACGGGGAGATGCCGAGATAAACAGCATCTCCCCGTTCTGCCTATCAACTTGTGATGCCGATCTCTGCTCCCTGTGATTGGAGCAGAGATCAGCATTCACTAGCTGACAGCCACGCCCCCCCACAGTAAAAAACACACCCCTAGGCATACTTAACTCTTACACTGCCCCCTTGTGGTTAACCCCTTCACTGCCAGTGTCATTTATACAGAAATCAGAAAAGTGTAGGCTAGACAAGGGACACACAAGAGTATATCATACTCGAGGGGGAAAAAAGTTTTACAGTTTACGCCACATCCTATAATAGAGAGAATAAAGGGAGGATCCCCTATGGGTTGGACTTTAACGGCGTGAAATATGTAACCCCAAATAAAATTAAAAATTATTGAAAATAGAAAAAACATTTATTACAAGAGATGCAAAACATCCAAAAAATAAAGAATTTCACATATATAACAATATAAAAAACACCTGGAAACTATTACAGCAAAACTTGGTATAGTACAAGCTAAAAATGTGTTTTGTGTCAAGTTCTCACACTGACGCGTTTCGGATATAAATGCTTTACTCCTTCCTCAAAGGTGAGACTATAACATCATTCCTATTATGTATAGAAAAATATCAGATCAGGTGATATGTCAGAAATGCAAATCTTTATATAATGATTACATCTTGAATCAAAAAGATCCATACAATTGCATATAAAAAAAGGAAAGAAAAAAACTCACATTGAGAGTACACCAAGTAGGGGGACGTTCCAGTACAATTTAAAAGAAACGGCTGGGAGGAGGAGCTTCTTCACTTTTATAGCCTCAAAAGAGGTCGGTTGGATATCAGTGATGTACAGATGCCTAGTCAGCTAAATGGAGCTCGATGGTTGCTCCAAAGGCTGGGTAGAATGCATCTGTCCCCGCAAGGGGGGAGTGATCGTTGGGGGGGCGCTTGTAGAGCACACTGGGGTCGGGAAATGTAAAGAGAGAACCCTACAAGATAAAACATATATATATATATATCAAATCAATAGATAATTACCTATACGCTGTCTGCCCCACTCAGAATCTGCAACAATCAGACTGAGGAGGAGGCAAACAGCGTTCTGTCTATCTAAGGTAATTAATTTCCTTTATATTTATATTTATTTTTATTTTTATTTTCTCTCCTTTTGCGCCCCCCCTTCTCTGCACTATAATTAGTCCAGAGTTACTACTAATTATGGACCCCCTGTCTGTATTTTTTGCTCTTGCTATTTAGATAGAGTGGTATATGGGCCATGTATTTGATTCCCATCCATGCTCCATATAAACCCTTTTTTCTCATTGTGGCCATCACTCCCCCTTAGAAAACGGGAGATTTATCTGTCCCATAGATACATATTGTTATATGCAATACTAAAAATTATTTAATACTAGAACATAAGGATGCATTAATCTTTGTGGGGGGAGCATTTGCTCATCTATCCATTATATCAACGCCTCTTTGACAATCTCTTTTTAGAGCCATCGGTCGATATCCTCCAAATTTGGAGATATTTAAATCAGGGCGTAACAAGTTAACCACTTCAGCCCCGGACCAATTGTCAGCTTAAGGACCAGAGGTCTTTTTTCAATTTCGCACTGCACTACTTTAACTGGTAATTGTGCGGTCATGCAATTTTGTAACGAAACGAAATTTGCGTCCTTTTCTTCCCACAAATAGAGCTTTCTTTTGATGGTATTTGATTGCCTCTGTGATTTTTATTTTTTGCGATATAAACGGAAAAAGAGCGAAAATTTTGAAAAAAAAAGAGATTTTCTACTTTTTGTTATAAAAAAAATCTAATAAACTCAATTTTAGTCAAACATTTGGGCCAAAATGTATTCAGCCACATGTCTTTAGTAAAAAAAATGCCAATAAGCGTATATTTATTGGTTTGCGCAAAAGTTATAGCGTCTACAAACTAGAGTACATTTTCTGGAATTTACACCGCTTTTAATTTATGACTGCCTATTTCATTTCTTGAGGTGCTAAAATGGCAGAGAAGTACAAAACCCCCCCAAATGACCCCATTTTGGAAAGTAGACACCCCAAGCTATTTGCTGAGAGGCATGTTGAGCCCATTGAATATTTTTTTTTTTAGTCCCAAGTGATTGAATAAAGACAAAAATAAAAAATAATTTTTTTTTCTTCAAAAAGTTGTCACTAAATGATATATTGCTCACACATGCCATAGTTATATGTGGAATTGCACCCCAAAATACATTTTGCTGCTTCTCCTGAGTATGGGGATACCACATGTGTGGGACTTTTTGGGAGCCTAGCCGCGTACGGGGCCCCGAAACCCAAGCACCGCCTTCAGGATTTCTAAGGGTGCAAATTTTTGATTTCACTCCTCACTACCTATCACAGTTTCGAAGGCCATAAAATGCCAAAATAGCACAAAACCCCCCCAAATGACCCCATTTTGGAAAGTAGACACCCCAAGCTATTTGTTGAGAGGCATGGTGAGTATTTTACAGCTCTCATTTGTTTTTGAAAATGAAGAAAGTAAAGAAAAAAAAATTTTTTTTTTTTCTTTTTTCAATTTTCAAAACTTTGTGACAAAAAGCGACATCTGCAAAATACTCACAATACCTCTCAGCAAATAGCTTGGGGTGTCTACTTTCCAAAATGGGGTCATTTTGGGGGGTTTTATGCCATCTGGGCATTCCATGGCCTCCGAAACTGTGATTGGCAGTGAGAAGTGAAATAAAAAAATTACTCCCTTAGAAAGCCTGAAGGCGGTGCTTGGTTTTTGGGGTTCCGTACGCAGCTAGGCTCCCAAAAAGTCCCACACATGTGGTATCCCCGTACTCAGGAGAAGCAACAGAATGTATTTTGGGGTGTATTTCCACATATGCCCATGACATGTTTGAGCAATATATCATTTAGTGACAACTTTTTGTAAAAAAAAATATATATATATTTTTTTTTTTTCATTATTCAATCTCTTGGGACAAAAAAAAAAAATATTTAATGGGCTCAACATTGCTCTCAGCAAATAGCTTGGGGTGTCTACTTTCCAAAATGGGGTCATTTGGGGGGGGTTTGAACTGTCCTGGCATTTTATGCACAACATTTAGAAGCCTATGTCACACGTCACCCACTCTTCTAACCACTTGAAGACAAAGCCCTTTCTGACACTTTTTGTTTACATGAAAACATATTTTTTTTTTGCAAGAAAATTACGTTGAACCCCCAAACACTATATATATTGTTAAAGCAAAGGCCCTACAGATTAAAATGGTGGGTGTTGCATTTTTTTTTTTTTCCACACAGTATTTGCGCAGCGATTTTTCAAACGCATTTTTTGTGGAAAAAATACACTTTTTTTTATTTTAATGCACTAAAACACACTATATTGCTCAAATTTTTGATGAAATAAAAAATATGATCTTAGGCCGAGTACATGGATACCAAACACGACATGCTTTAAAATTGCGCACAAACACGCAGTGGCGACAAACTACATACATTTTTAAAAGCCTTTAAAAGCCTTTACATGATACCACATTAGATTCACGGAGGAGGTCTACTGCTAAAATTACTGCCCTCGATCTGACCTTCGCGGTGATACCTCACATGCATGCTGCAATTGCTGTTTACATATGACGCCAGACCAACGCTTGTGTACGCCTTTGCGCAAGAGAAGGGGGGGCAGGGGTGCTTTTTTTTTTTTTTTTTTTTTTTTTTTTTTTTTTTTTTATTTATTTAGCTTTTTTATTCTATTTTTAAACTGTTCCTTCCATTTTTTTTCTTTGTTATGATTTTTATTGTTATCTCAGGGAATGTAAATATCCCCTATGATAGCAATAGGCAGTGACAGGTACTCTTTTTTTGAAAAAATTGGGGTCTATTAGACCCTAGATCTTTCCTCTGCCCTCAAAGCATCTGACCACACCAAGATTGGTGTGATAAAATGCTTTCCCAATTTCCCAATGGCGCGGTTTATATCCGGGAGGGGGGACATTCCCTCCTACTGCTTGTAAAAGCAGTCTAGAGGCTAATTACCCGCTAGAATTGCTTTTACATGAAAGCCGATCACTGGCTGAAAAGAATGATACCAAGATGATACCTAAACCTGCAGGCATCATTCTGGTATAACCATTCAAAGTCCAGCAACATACTGGACATATATTGTAATCTTTTTTTTTTTCATGCAGCCTCTTGGCTGAACGAAAAAAAGAGATTGATTGGTGGGTATGCCCACCATTAGAATACCTCCCTTCATCCACCCACTTCTAATGATGGGCATACATGCACCATTTATATATGCCGATGCATGGGGGCATCCTCCCGCAAAAGTTATGCCGTGTACACACGGTCGGAATTTCGACCGTATGTACGTGGCATTAGGAGCCAATCGCTCCTCCCCCCCCCTGCTGCCCCCATGCTTCGGCATATATGCTCTTTTTTTTAACTGTGGTGGTGAAATCACCTCCTACAGCGTTGGAGTCGCGGCTTTATGTATCGTGGGAGCAAACGCTGTTGCTGTCAAGATAAATAAATCCGCGCTGCAACTGAATGGCGCACCTGAAAACAAAAAAATGCTTAACACTAAAACACAGTAAACAAAATTACATACCTGAAAAGCAAGCATGATAAAACATGATAAAACATAATAAAACATTGCAGAATAGAATGGAGTAAAAAAAGAGCAACAATAGAGAGAGAGAGAGAAACAATAAAACGACAACTATTTTTGTTTTTTTTATTTTTTTGAGATTCACAGGTAAAAAAGCTCCTGACTGTTAGCGACTGAATCAAAACGCTACCACAAAAAAAATGTTAGCGATCGCAGGGATCAGGCCTGACTCTGCGAACACTGCAGTTATGTGTGCTTAGTGTTTTGTAAGTGACAGTGATCGATCGATACTGCACTTGGGTGGGCTGGGCTGGGCGGAGGGGGAAAACGCAGGTGCTAGCAGGTATCTGGGCTGATCCCGCTAACAATGCGTTTTTTTGGAACCCTAAACTGCTGGGACGCTAGTATAGATCTGATCAGATCAGATATTGATCTGTTCAGATACTATACCACTAAGGGAGGTGTATGCTTTGCGCGTGGGTGTTTGCGGTACTGGCACTAACCTGGGGCGACGCAGACCTTATTTGACCCTAAAACCTAATTGATATCACCCGCCGGGCGATCAGGGGGTTAAACCGTTATTGGGTAATAAATGGCGGGTGCCCTGACAGTATAAAAAACAAGCTAACTAACCAGCGTCACCCGTAACAGTAATACAAAAAAAAACTGGTTACCTAGCGACACTAATGCAGGGATCAGAAAAACGATCGCTTAGTGACACTGGCAAAAGGGGGTGAAAGGGTTAACTAGGGGCAATCAGGGGGTTAAACCTTTATTAGGTAATATATGGGGGTACCTGACGCTATATAAAAACCTGACGGGGAACCTAAATAACGAAATAACTAACTGGCTAACCAGCGTCACCAGTGACAGTTATACAGTGATCACTGGTGAAAGGGTTAACTCTAGGGGCAATCAGGGGGTTAAAACCTTTATTTAGGTTGTAATATGGGGGTACCTGACCTATAAACCTATTTATGAACCTATATAAACATGGCGGTTAACCTAAAAAAAAACTGGTTACCTAGCGACACTAATGCAGCGATCAGAAAAACGATCGCTTAGTGACACTGGCAAAAGGGGGTGAAAGGGTTAACTAGGGGCAATCAGGGGGTTAAACCTTTATTAGGTAATATATGGGGGTACCTGACGCTATATAAAAACCTGACGGGGAACCTAAATAACGAAATAACTAACTGGCTAACCAGCGTCACCAGTGACAGTTATACGGTGATTACTGGTGAAAGGGTTAACTCTAGGGGCAATCAGGGGGTTAAAACCTTTATTTAGGTTGTAATATGGGGGTACCTGACCTATAAAACTATTTATGAACCTATATAAAACATGGCGGTTAAAATAAAAAAAAAATGGTTACCTAGCGACACAATGCAGCGATCAGAAAAACGATCGCTTAGTGACACTGGCAAAAGGGGGTGAAGGGGTTAACTAGGGGCAATCAGGGGGTTAAACCTTTATTAGGGGGGGGTAGGGGGCTACCTAGGACCTAAAACTAACTGCCCTGACAGTTATTACAGTCACACTGACACTAAATGCAGTGATCAGTAAATAAATGATCACTGCAATTAGTGACACTGTGACTGGGGGGGGAGGGGGTGATCTGGGGGGTGATCAGGGGGTGACAGGGGGGTGTTTTGTGTGCCTAACTGTACTGGTGTCAGTGTAGTGTTGTGCACTAACCTTAACATGTTCGCCGCTCGGCGTCTCCGGTCACATAGACCGGCGCACCGAGCGTGACATCACTTCCGCCTTCCTGTCTATACAATAGACAGGAAGGGGAAGCTTTTCATTCGCCAGGAGCGATCGCGAGGGGGTGGCCAGAAACCACTGGCCGTCCCCTCGTCCCGGATCGCTCCTGAAGCGATGCCGACCGTCCCCGCCGGCGGAGGGGGGTCCGATCGGACCCCCCAACCGCCTAAAGAATGGCACGTACAGGTACGTGGTTCTGCCTGTACGTGCCATTCTGCCGACGTATATCTACATGGGGCGGTCGGCAAGTGGTTAAGTAATCATTATATAAAGATTTGCATTTCTGACATATCACCTGATCTGATATTTTTCTATACATAATAGGAATGATGTTATAGTCTCACCTTTGAGGAAGGAGTAAAGCATTTATATCCGAAACGCGTCAGTGTGAGAACTTGACACAAAACACATTTTTAGCTTGTACTATACCAAGTTTTGCTGTAATAGTTTCCAGGTGTTTTTTATATTGTTATATATGTGAAATTCTTTATTTTTTGGATGTTTTGCATCTCTTGTAATAAACGTTTTTTCTATTTTCAATAATTTTTAATTTTATTTGGGGTTACATATTTCACGCCGTTAAAGTCCAACCCATAGGGGATCCTCCCTTTATTCTCTTTATACAGAAATCAATGCATTTAAATGCATTAATTGCTGTAAAAATGACAATGGTCCCAAAAATGTGTCAAAAATGTCCGATGTGTCCGCCATAATGTCGCAGTCACAAAAAAAAAATCGCAGATCTCCGCCATTACTAATAAAAAAAAAATTATTAATAAAAATGCTATAAAACTATCCCCTATCTTGTAAACGCTATAACTTCTGCGCAAACCGATCAATAATCGCTTATTGCGATTTTTTTACCAAAAATATGTAGATGTTTATGTTTATAGCGCAAAAAATAAAAACCGCAGGGGCGATCAAATACCACCAAAAGAAAGCTCCATTTGTGGGAAAAAAAGGACGTCAATTTTGTTTGGGAGCCACGTCGCACGACTGCGCAATTGTCAGTTAAAGCGACGCAGTGCCGAATCGCAAAAAGGGGCCTGGTCCTTTGGCTGCAAATTGGTCCGGTCTGAAAGTGGTTAAGGAGCACCTTTGAGCACTCCGCACATTGGAAATTTTACGCTACATCGAGCACTTCTTTTTTTTTTTTTTTCACCTATGGACTTTTAATTATTGTATATCACATATTTTTGCATCAATTTTTTTGCATCAGTTTTTGTATATTTATAAATGTTTGTGCATTTCTTGTAGCACTATTGCCACTCTATTGATTGATAACATTATCTATGTGGTTTATCAATTTTTTTTTATGTATACACATTATTCGTATGAATTTTTTATGATATGTTATAGGGATAGCGCACTATTTGTTGTAAAGAATTGTAATTTTACCTAGTGTTGGCTGGTTTTGGTTTGCTGCAGTTCAATTATGGTATCATCAATTAGACCCCACCCAAGGTGTACTGAGCGCAGGAATTCTGTTTGGTTTAGTTTGAGCAAAGTAAACCTGGGTTTAACAAAGTTTTTTTAACTGGACATCTTCTAAAGCCCCGTACACACGATCAGATTTTCCGCAGACAAAACCTCAGACTTTTGTCCGAAGGCATATGCCTGGATTTTGTCTTGCTTACAAACGGCGAGGAATTGTCAGCCAACAAACACAAACATACTGACTCACTACGTGGTTTTTCCGCTCTTTAGCGCCACCCTTTGGGCTCCATCTGCTAATTTCGTGTTAGTAGAAATTTGGTGAATGTTGATTCACGCTTTTCAGTTCACGCTTTTCCGTTTCTGAATGGCCGTTTGTCAACCAGACAAGTTGCGGAATCAGAGGAGATTGGCCTTGGAGTTATTGCTTTGACCCAAGTCCAGTCCAGAAACAGGAGGAGGAGGAGTTCTTGGACCAAAAATTGGTTGCTTTATTAATCGTGACTAATTATGTCATATGCCTTTGCTGCGGGTGCTCCAGGAGAATAATCCAGATGATTTTTGGAATTATCTCCGGATGACGGACCCCTGCTTTCACCAACTCTTGGCATTGTTGACCCCCTATATTAAGAAGCAGGACACATGCATGGGGCTTTTATTTTATTTTTTGGTTTAATAATAATGATTTGATTTGGTATATTTTCTATATTGTTGGATGCATAGAATGCACTTTTTCGTTAAGTTCTATTGGCAGTGGCATGTCTAATTTTTTTTTTTTTTTTTTTTAATGCACAATAAAAAAAAATTGTGTAGAATAATACTTGGCTATGTGTTTTACTTCAAATGACAGTTTGGCAGTAAGCAGTTACATTTAAAAAAAAAATACAATGTGAAATTGACAAGAGACACCAACATAGTTGTATCTTTGATCTTAAAAACTACAGGATAATGGTGTTGTGGTAACTTGACCAAATAAAAAATAAAAAAAGCATAATAATATTATTCTTGATATCACTAGAAAAAAAAAGCCTTTGAAAATTTGTTTGCAATTACTCCATCACTATCACCAGCAAAGCCGCTTCATTATTATCCCATTAAAGAAGGAGAGAATGTGCGCTGCATTTCGAGATTTCATAATTTGCCACGTCACGAATGTTAATTCTCCATTACGAACGCTAGTTTACAGGACCAGCTGCTTCTGGCTAATCCTTGCTTCCGAGCATGCGTGTTTGTGCTTTGGACTTTTGTCCGACGGACTTGTGTACACACGCTCGGAAAATCAACAGACATTTGTCCGTGGAAGATTTTATAACCTGCTATCCAACATTTGTCCGATCGAGCATACAAACGATCGGATTTTCCGCCAGACAGCCTTTAATCGAACATTTCCCGTCGGAAAATCCGATTGTGTGTACAAGGATTTAGTGTGTGTATGCTGATTTTTTTTTACCTAAATGTAAGCTTTAGGATAAAGGTATACAGTGAGGCATAATGTCAAACATAATGACAAATAGATTTTTTTTGCCATTACTCAAGAGATGTGTTGTGCTTTCAGTAGATTTTCCAAAATGTAAAATAAAAAAATAGATTTTCAGACAGTGACCTCAATTTTGGCCTCATTCGGAGAGGAAGAGAAACAAGCAACAGCAGAGAAAATGTGACATAGAAAATGCAAAGAGATATGAAGAAGTTGGCTGGTACTGACACAAGACTGGATATAACTGTCCTTTACATACCAAGATTCTCACCTGTATAGGAGGCTGATAACCTGTAGCAGTCAGAAAGTTTATCTGATAGGAGTATCCTCTGCAATCTCCATATCTTGCTGAAACAGTAACCTGACCGTTTCCTGGAATAGCTTCTAGGGCAGACTTTAGATCACCCGGTTCTATGTCTATAGGAAGACCTACAATGCAACCAAATGTGAGTAAAGTGTCCATCTGCCAACATGATAAGTAAACAAAAATGGCAACCATCCCAATTTATAACTTGCTTTGAGCAAGGTGCACATGAAAGAGCTTTGTGCAGCAAAAAATACACAAATGTATTTCTCAGCTAGCCAGCAAAATTAAAATAAATAAATTGTGTAACAATTTGCATTAAAAAACAGAGGTTTAGTTCCACAACATTTGCAAATATATGTGAAAGCCACACTGCCTCTGTATCATGTGGTCCTAAAGCTGGCCATAGATGGATCAAAAATTGTCTTGTTCGGCATGGACTGGTTGAAGATATTGAGTGCACAACCTGGATGCCTTTGCTGCCATTGTGCCATTACTGGGTGCCCAGTGTGTCCCTATAACTTTGAGGGGTGGGCTCCCTCCGGGCATACCTGCCCTCAATCTGTCCCTTATTATGTACTGTATGTGCTCCAACTTTGGAGACGCTCAAAGCTTATATAGAGTTAAAGTGGATGTAAACCCCCCAAAAAAAAATTTTGACAGGTGATTTACATATCTCATGCACTAGCCTAAAAGAGGCACATCCTGTAATTATAAAAAAGTGAGAAATCCACCCCCCCCCACATAACAAATCCTGTGATCAATGTATCCTCAGACACACACACTGCACTATAACAATCATCAGATCACTGCATGTTCTACTCTGCCCAGCTCTGACTACATACATCTCCCCTATATTCTTCTTGCTGTTCACTCGAGAATACATTTATTTTCACTCTGGTCTGGGGATCTGTGGTCTGTGCCTGTCTCAGGCTAGTGCATGAGATATGTAAATCACCTGTCACTCACAGCAAGGGGGCGTTTTTGACAAAGTTTTGAGGACTTTGTCCAGATCTTTCTAACTGAACAATAAAAGAGGATTTCTGAGGGCTGGAGTAAATCTGTGTGGCAAATGAAAGGAAATATTATTCTCTACATTATGACATCAAAAAAAAAAAATGTTTTTTTTGGGTTTACATCCACTTTAAGACTGCAGATAATACTCGGGTGCCGTGAAGAGGCCCTGCAGTTTACGCACATATTTGCAAAGGTGTTCAAACTAAACCTCTGGTTTTAATGTAAACTGTTAGAAAGGACAATTGGGTTTGTTGCAGACTGGCTGGTAAGTGAGCTGGGAATTTTTCTTTGTCATTTTTTGATGTGTTTAGCTGTTTGCCTGGAGCTCCACTTAAAGGATGAGAAAACATGATGTTTTAAAGTGTAATGCCGCTTACACACGGTCTGATTTTCCGACGGGAAATGTTTGATGGGAGCTTGTAGTCAGAAATTCTGACCGTCTGTAGGCTCCTTCGGACATTCGCCATCGGAATTTCCGACAAACAAAATTTGAGAACTGGATCTCAAATTTTCGGACAACAAAATCTGTTGTAGGAAATTCCGATCGTGTGTACACAATTCCGACGCACAAAGTTCCACGCATGCTCGAATCATGGCTATTGAAATTTTCTCGGCTCGACGCATGTCACCACGTTCTTGACTTTCGGAATTTCCGACAACATTGTGTGACCGTGTGTATGCAAGACAAGTTTGAGCCAACATCCGTCGGAAAAAATCCCATGGATTTTGTTGTCAGAATGTGCAATCGTGTGTACGTGGCATAAGACTGGAGTTTCAGAAAGCCCAATTTATTATTTTTCTATAATAATGAAGATAAGCAAAATTTGCAGTACCTGAAATTTCCTTCCCCTGACCCACAATACCGAATGTGCCTCCAACAGGTGGAGAAGCTGTTTGAGTTCTGTTTATTCTTATTGATGTCCCTTCAGTCCAGGTTGATGCTTGATAGATGGCTGAATCAGCGTTGTTCTGAATACCCTATTATTATGTGAGATTGAACAGAGACAAATTGTTATTCGATTTTTTTTTTTCACTTTTATAGACAATAATATAAATTGAATGAATATATATTTTGATACTAAATACATATCCAAATGAATGGTTGATTATATATTTGTTTAACCTTACTGGCTTATATAGTAAACATAATATCAAAGTGAAAAGATAATCTATCCCATAGTTTGTAGACGCTATAACTTTTGCGAAAACCAATAAATATACTCTTATTTATTTATTTTTTACCAAAAACATGTAGCAGAATACATATCGAACAAAATTTATGAACAAATTAGATTTTTTTACATATATTTATTGGATATGTTTTATAGCATAAAGTAAAAAGTATTGTTGTCTTTTTTTTTTTTTCAAAATTGACGTTTTTTTTTTTGTTTATAGCACAAAAAATAAAAACCGCAGAGGTGAACGATTACCACCAATAGAAATCTATATTTGTGGAGGAAAAAAGGACCACCATTTTTTTGGGGTACAGCATCGCACAACCGTAACAATTGTCAGTTAAATTAACGCAGTGCCGTATTGCAAAAAATGGCCTGGTCAGGAAGGATGTAAAACATTCCAGAGCTGACATGGTTAATTGGGATTCATGTACGACCCCTGAAACTTGTTAGCTGTCATCTCTTGATAGACTATTTTTATTGTGACTAATAAAAATGTATATTTGAAAAAAAATAAATAAATAAAATAAAAATAAAAATAAAAACCTTTACGATGGGTGGACTTTCTCCGAAGCCCCCTCTCCTATGAGGCTGCTCCCTCTGAAGCCTGCATCTCCCCCCCTCCCCCTATACCTTCCTGGTTACTCCCCCCCCCCCCAGTTTGTTACCCATTAGGGTTATTACGCAGATCCTTCCGGTCTATTGTTCTGCATTGAATGTTTACTTGACAGCATACATCGGACGGATATTTTCTGTCTAATCTGCTTCACATTTCCTGCCATGTAGAGGTTCCACCCAAATGTTACTCACCAAACCCTTTAGCTTGCATATGTTGTACCTCGAGATCTCCTATTTATTGGATCTTGTATAATTTCTGTAAAATTGACTTACGATTCTTTGTATGTATGCCTTTCTATTTTGTTCTCTCAATAAAAACATTTTGAAAAAAAAAAAAAATGTATATTTGGATGGATTTCTATGGCTTCCATCCTTTTATAGAAGCCAACTCTTCCAGGGACCTCGTTGGGGCTGCTGTGAGCAACACAGAGCTGCCCCTAAAGCAGTCATCTGAATTATTTGGCAAAGATAAAATATATGCTCAACCCTAGTTCCAGTTAAGTATCACTATTCCTATAGTTGATAAACCCTACAATAGTGCTTCCTAATGCGTGAAATAAATTGAAAAAAAAGCACTGTATGGAAGCCCTGCTAATGAACTACCGTAAATGGTCACGGGTATACTTCAAAAAACCAGCATCTCTGGAAAGTTGCAAAGATCTAATGCTTTTTTATTTATTAATTATTAAAAAATACGTAAATGCACTCTCAAACTTGGTGGAGTTAGCATATAGTATGGTATACTGGTAGCTGATGTGACCACAGGTCCGCTCTGAGACTCTGAAGTGCTGGGGAAGCCTGGCCAGCTGGATGGAAAGCATGCTGCAGCTCTGGGATAGCTCTGTTGATTCTACCCCCAAGGAGGAAAAGCCACCGCTGTCAGTACCTACACGCATCCAGACCTAGGGGAATTCCCCTTTCAGTGCAAACAAATGGCCACTGCCCCCACCTATAACTGGCCTTTGCAGCAAGAAGTACATGGAAGGTCAATGCATGCAAAACAAAACTAAAGGAAATCCCCAGCTCAACTCACCATCCAGTCTGCTACCAACCAAATTATCCTGTCTAACAGTTTTCTGAGTCACTTGAGACTGAAGAAAGGGGAATTTCCCCAGAAACATGCGTCTCTCCACATCGGCATCTCCGCACCCCTTGTGTGTGACGTCATCTAGGAGGTGTGTAGACACTGACAGCAGCGGGATTGGGCACAGAGTCAGCAGAGCTATCCCAGAGCTACAGTGTGCTTCCCATTCAGCCTGGTAGGGCTTCCCCAGCACTCCTGAGCCTCGGAACAGACCTGTGGTCACATCAGCTGCCAGCATTCCACACTACATGCTCTCTCCTGTGCCATGTTTGTAAATGTATTCACAGTGTATTTTTTTATTAATGAATCATTACATATACTTAATGCATAATTTATTTTATTTTATTTTAGCACTCCACCACCCAAATTCCCAGAGAAAAGACAATAGAACCCTAAGAAGGATTTTGTATATTCTTCACTCTTTCCAAAACTAAAAAAAGGTTTTGGCTAAAGTTTTATTTTCATTTGTTGATTGCTCCAACAGTAGCTCTCAACCTCCGTACTAAGTACACCCAACAGGTCATGTTTTGACATTTTCCTTAGATAAAATAGCTGTCAAATACCAAGCCATTGACATTGATTTAAAAAAAAAAAAAAAAGATAACTCTGCAAGGTGAATAAAATCCTGAATGTATGGGCTCTTTCACACGGGGCGGATCAGTGCAGATCTGCCCCGTGGATATCCGCTTGCTCAGCGGGGATCGCCGGAGCGATCTCCGCTGAGCAGGAAGATGACAGGTCCGTCTCTGCACTCCATGCAGGGACGGACCTGTCAGAGCGCCGCTCTCCCCTATGGGAGATCGGGTGACGACGGACCGTAGAGTCCGTCGTCATCCGATCCGCTCTGCAGACGGATGAAAAAATTGGGTTTTCCTCCGTCTGCAGAAACGGAGCATAGCGGGCACGGACGAGAGCGGGTGTCAGCGGATGCTCATCCGCTGACACCCGCTATCCCATAGGGATACATGAAAACGGATGGATGAAAAACGGACATACGGTCCGTCCGTGTGAAAGAGCCCTAAGACCTATTGAGGATAATTCAGGACTGAGGTATGAATCCACTGCTCTTGGAGACCCATAAGAGTGTTTACAAGCTCTTGTGATCCTCTGGTGGGTTGCCCACCCCAAACCACTTTTAAATGAGACATCATAGTTTACTGCAGTCCACACAGACTCTGCATTAGACCCTACAAAGGCACTTTGGCAACAGTCAGACTCAAATAAAAACATAGCAATGTGAGGTGCTAAGTAAACCACCTGGCATTATTTATGGATCATCCCCATCTCTAAAAATACCTATATATTTTTGTTTAATTTCTTATAAACAGGACTTCTCTCATTTACTTACCTCAGCAAATCCTACAGCAATAAGCGGAAAATTATACCCGCAGTTGTATGGTGTTATGGTGATGGTATGCTGGGTTACAGATGTACTAAATGTGCTGGTCACAGCAATGCTACTGATCACAATTCCAAACATTGATAAGGCTGGTCTTCTCCTGGAAACTGTGTCACATACAGGAGGTAAAGAGATAAACAGCAATGTTATAGTACAAGAGTAATTTTAAAGGAACCTGTCATAAAAACAACCAAGGCACTACCTGACTACCCCTGAAGACTTGAAATATTGCCTGCATCAGTTCTATTTTATACATATTGCATGCTAAAGCCCTCTTTCCCAAGCTGCTGCTGCCAATGCAAAAGTAGGTTTCAACTTGATGCAAAAGAAGTGAATGAACTGTCATGGCCACCAACAGAAGGCTATATTGCCAGTTTATACAATTGCCCATTATCTACGCCAGCCTTTTCAACCAGGGTGCCCAGGCACTCTGGGGTGCCTTGAGGTTTCTGGGGTGCCCAAAAATTGCTCCAAAAATAATATGCAAGCCAGCAGGTGGATCAAGCTTGCCTTTCAATGCACCATTACAACCTTCTAGCTGCCAGCATCCTAACAACCAATGACATCATCAGTTGATAAGAAGGATGTCTACACAGCATTATAATTTAGTTCTCCCCTGCACCTCTCCATCAGCACAGTCACATTAGCTGAGTGATGGAGAGAAATTGAGGGAGAAGAGAAACATTGGAATACTAGTCACCACCAGTGTGCAAAAGTGTATTTGATTTGGAAGAATAAATCACCTCTAACGCTGGGTGTCCTACGTGTGTGGATGTTGATGCATTATATAAAACAATTAAAATAGCTTTTTACATTTTAGAATGGGGTGCCTCGAGGTTGTCCAAAATTTTAGAGGGTGCCTTAAGATTGTCCATAATTTTAAAGGGTGCCTTGCTTGAAAAAAGGTTGAGAAACACTGATCTACGCAATAGTTGCAAGAATGGACAGCTTATGTTTGGTCAGCTTTAGATGTTGACATTATTAGGTGAAGGCAAAAGGGGAATTTTTTGGAACCCGGTCAGCGGAATCATTTTGGATACCCCCACAACAAGACCTAACCCCATTAATTCCTGAGAGCTTTGTATGTTCTTGCCCACTTTTACATGTTACAGTCACTCCTGTTGAATATTCTATCATACAAAATAAATGAAAAAACAACTGGGATGAGGGGTTCTCCCTTGGTAGGAATCTGCTCTACTACAAGATACGCAAATTTTGACAGGGGCATATTAGTTCGACTGTCACCAGTCCCCCCAGTGATATCCAGAATGCATAGAGACCCTTTTGAAAGGAACACTCGCCACTTATGTCATAATTGTGCGGCAATTTGATGTACTTATATACTGTATGTATCTTTATCTTATACCCTATGTCAAAATATGTACCATTATACAACTGAAGTTTGCGTATGCTTTTGTACTTTTGTAGGTTAAATAAAACTTGTTCAATAAAAAAAAAAAAACTTGCATTTACTGAGAACTAATTTTCCCTTTTTGGGCAGCCTAAATGCAAACATTTTCAGGGGAAGAAATCTGAAAATGTTCAAATTATATTTAAGAATTTCTCTTTTTTAATTCTTTATATAAAGTTTTTAGCAGAATACAAAATACGGTATGAGAAAAAAAATGTTTCCATCAATCGAAAGCCAGAATTTCTAACACACACCCAATTTAAATTAATTGTTCATTTATTCACCGCAGCAAAACAAACACTCGCAAGAGCCTGGAAATACCCTTATTGATTGTGGATGAGGTAGTGAATAGGATGAACAACACTATGACGCAAGCCAAAATGGCAGCTCTTGAAGCTGACACGCTTATCAAATTTGAAAAAGTATGGCATCCGTGGAAAAAAAATTATTTACCATCAAATTTTAACAAAGAAGTTCTATTACCATGGTAGCTGACCCGATGGGTAAGTGATTACAGTATATGGATTCTGAGTGATATGGCGGCCCTCGACTCGACCATGCAAACATCTCTTCTTCCCTTCCTAATTTCTTCTCTTCCTATCTTTTCCTATTATGATTTTGAAGCTATTTCCTACTTCAGAAGATAATTCCTCTGATAAACTATACCGTTAATATGCGTTAATGTTATAGTAGTAATTATAGTTGAATATATAATTTACATTGTATTGAATATATAACTCTGAGCTTCATTACTTCTGTTCTATATTATGTACTTAAAGCAGAGCTCCACCCTAAAGTGGAACTTCCGCTTATTGGATTCCTCCCCCCCTCCGGTGCCACAATTGGCACCTTTCAGGGGTGAGGGGGGTGCAGATACCTGTATAATACAGGTATCTGCACCCACTTCCGGGACGAGATAGCCACAGCTGCCCCGTCCCTATCCGAGGATGCCCGCCCCTATCCGCAGATGCCCCCCCGTTGTGTCTTGGGAAACACACAGTTCCCAGGACACAACGGGGACCAATAAAGACGCGCTGCGCGACTTGCGCATGCGCAGTAGGGAACCGGGCAGTGAAGCCGCAAGCTTCACTTCCTGATTCCCTGACAGAGGATGGCGGTGGGGGCAGCCGAGAGACGAGCGATTGCTCGTCATCTTCTGCCGACATTGCTGGAACAGGTAAGTGTCTATTTATAGTATATAGTATATAGTATAGTATACAGTGGTGTGAAAAAGTGTTTGCCCCCTTCCTCATTTCCTGTTCCTTTGCATGTTTGTCACACTTAAGTGTTTCGGAACATCAAACCAATTTAAACAATAGTCAAGGACAACACAAGTAAACACAAAATGCAATTTGTAAATGAAGGTGTTTATTATTAAAGGTGAAAAAAAATCCAAACCATCATGGCCCTGTGTGAAAAAAGTGATTGCCCCCTAAACCTAATAACTGGTTGGGCCACCCTTAGCAGCAACAACTGCAACCAAGCGTTTGCGATAACGTGCAATGAGGCTTTTACAGCGTCCTGGAGGAATTTTGGCCCACTCATCTTTGCAGAATTGTCCTAATTCAGTTAAATTAGAGGGTTTTCGAGCATGAACGGCCTTTTTAAGGTCATACCACAACATCTCAATAGGATTCAGGTCAGGACTTTGGCTAGGCCACTCCAAAGTCTTCATTTTGTTTTTCTTCAGCCATTCGGTGGTGGACTTGCTGGTGTGTTTAGGATCATTGTCCTGCTGCAGAACCCAAGTTCGTTTCAGCTTGAGTACACGAACAGATGGTCGGACATTCTCCTTCAGGATCTCTTGGTAGACAGCAGAATTCATAGTTCCTTTTATCACGGCAAGTCTTCCAGGTCCTGAAGCAGCAAAACAGCCCCAGACCATCACACTACCACCACCATATTTTACTGTTGGTATAATGTTCTTTTTCTGAAATGCAGTGTTCCTTCTACGCCAGATATACTTGGACACACACCTTCCAAAGAGTTCCACTTTTGTCTCATCGGTCCACAGAATGTTGTCCCAAAAGTCTTGGGGATCATCAAGATGTGTTGTGGAGAAATTGAGACGAGCTTTGATGTTCTTTTTGCTCAGCAGTGGTTTTCTCCTTGGAACTCTGCCATGCAGGCCATTTTTGCCCAGTCTTTTCCTGATGGTGGAGGCATGAACGCTGACCTTAACTGAGGTAAGTGAGGCCTGCAGTTCCTTGGACGTTGTTGTGGGGTCTTTTGTGACCTCTTGGATGAGTCGTCGCTGCGCTCTTGGGGTAATTTTGGGCGGCCGGCCACTCCTGGGAAGGTTCACCACTGTTCCATGTCTTCGCCATTTGTGGATAATGTCTCTCACTGTGGTTCGCTGGATTCCCAAAGCTTTGGAAATGGCTTTATAACCCTTTCCAGACTGATAGATCTCAATTACTTTCTTTCTCAATTGTTCCTGAATTTCTTTGGGTCTCGGCATGATGTGTAGCTTTTAAGGATCTTCTGGTGGACCTTACTGTGTCAAGCAGCTCCTATTTAAGTGATGCCTTGATTGTGAACAGGTGTGGCAATAATCAGGCCTGGGTGTGGCTAGAGAAATTGAACTCAGGTGTGGACAACCACAGTTATAGTATGTTTTAACAAGGGGGGCAATCACTTTTTCACACAGGGCCATGATGGTTTGGATTTTTTTTCACCTTTAATAATAAACACCTTCATTTACAAATTGCATTTTGTGTTTACTTGTGTTGTCCTTGACTATTGTTTAAATTGGTTTGATGTTCCGAAACACTTAAGTGTGACAAACATGCAAAGGAACAGGAAATGAGGAAGGGGGCAAACACTTTTTCACACCACTGTATAGTATTTGTAGCTGCTGACTTTTAAAAAAAAAAATTCAGGTGGACCTCCTCTTTAACCTATTGTCAAATACTCTATTGTATGTTCAATAAAATCTTTTTGACAAGACAAATGTTTTTTTAATAGGGTTGGGTAGTGTTCAAATGCCCATTGGAACTTTTTCTTCTGTCCCAGAGCGCAGTAAAGCCCCATACACACGGTCGGAAAATCCGACCACCAAATCCATCGGATTTGGTCCGACGGATTTAGTCCGACACTGGTGTTGCGTACACACGGTCGGACAAAGTTGTCGGAAAATCCGATCATTCTGAACGTGGTGACGTTTGTTGCCTACGACGGGGCTACGTAGAGGCTAGTAGCCAATAGCTTTGGTCTTGTAATGTGATCTGAGCATGCGTGGCACTTTGTCCGTCGGAATTCGCTACACACGATCGGAATTGGTGTGATCGGACTTTGTTGTCGGAAAATTTTTAGAGCAGGAGATACAACTTTGTCCGTCGGACAATCCGATGGAAAATCTCTGATGGTGCCTACACACGGTCGGAATTTCCAACAACATTGTCCGATAGGACAGAATCCATCGGAAAATCCGACCGTGTGTATGGGGCTTAAGAAGATCTTCCCTTGCCTCACCAAGGCCGTGATGGACTGAAAGTTTTGGATAAGAAGTTGACAATAATCTTGCTGTGACTTACTTCAGCACAATTCAGGCTAATGCCATTCCCTCTTACCTATTCAAGGAATATATAGAGGATGCTGAGATCTGTGGTAATATATTTCACAGTTGAGCTTACAGTTTGCTCAGGCTGTGCGTGGCGGGTAATGTCCATATTTTCCAGGACAGCAAGAAAGCGCCAGTGTGAGACTTAAAATTGCTGCCTACCAACCGAAAAAATACAATTTTTATTATCTTGGTTTGTTTACACTAATTGTGGCTTTATTGCATTTTCCATCAGAAATTATAGAACTTTACTCTGAGAGCACCTCACCTACAATTTGAAGAGGAAAGGGATTTACCTGGGACGTCACTTGTTGTCACCATTTGTCCGATGTACAAGACATCAACATAGAAATCTTGGTTAGCCGTTATGGAGACAGTAAGCAGGTTGAAGTTTTTTCCAGAGTACTTTGATTTTACAAGGTCCAACATGTCGATGCACGTGTATGTCCAGCTGAAAAAGAGGACACTTTCATCACATTTCCAAAAGGAACAAAGTCAAATCATTTAAAAAAGATAAAGTATGTGCGTATTTATATGTAACCAACCTGCTTATCCCATTCAGGGTGGAAGCAGATATTGCATTACAAAATATATTGTACCAGTATATTTTTCTCCTTTCGTTTTGTTAAATAGCTGACATGTAAAAATATCACCCATATTAGGTTTTTATTTATTTCTGTTCTGCATATTGAAAGTTTATATTTCAAAGTAACATTCTAAGGTACAATCTGAAACAGGTGTAATAATAATATATTATATTATAACAGAAGTTAAAAACAACCAGGTCTTAAGTAGACATGTGCAATTAGTTTTTTTTTTTTTTTCATTTTTAGTTTTTTTTCGTTATTTTCGTTCATTCGTTTTCGTACGAATGAACGAACGATTTGCTAAAAATTTTAACAAATAACGAATCATTCGAATCGAACGAATCCGAAAACAACGAAAATCCGAAAAAAAAAATTAGAAACAACAAATGTACGAAAGAAGAAAATCAGAAAAATGAAAACAGGAACAACGAAAATCAAAATGAACGAAAAAATTTGTACATTCGTAACTTTTTTTTTCCGTTGAATTGGTAATTTTCCGTGTCCCTTACAATGGCGCTGCTTAACGTGCCTCGAATGGATTGAACGAAAAAATTCGTACATTCGTAACTTTTTTTTTTCGATTCGTAATTTTCCTTGTCTCTTAAAATGTAATAATAGCATACACATTACATAACATTATGAATTATGCTCCGATTACGAATCTACGAATGTTACGAACGTACGAATAAATACGAATGCGTCCGAATTTCGAATAAACGAAAATTAAACGGAAATACGAATCAACGAAAAAATAACTCTTACGAAAATACGAATCGTTACGAATACGATTACCGACGACTTACGAATTTACGAATCGTTACGAATCAACGGAAACGAAAAAAACGAAACGAAAAAAAACAAATTTTTTAAGTTGTGCACATGTCTAGTATTAAGGCCCCATTCACATTTGTTTTTTTTCCGGGAACATGGGCAGAAATGCACGTTCCCAGAATGCACAAATAACAGGCTAAAACAAGCTACATAATTTGGCCAATAAATGTTACTGGTACCCCAAGTACGGCTAGCAGAGGCGCATTTTGTCATGTGACAAATGTATAATTAAAATAATGCCCAAGGCTCACTGCCTGAAAAAAGTGCAGGAAATTCTATTGTGCGTAGGGCAGCCCGTTCATGTGAATAGGCTGCCTTATGCCTTCACATGACAAACACATAGAAAAGCACAAAAAAAAATAAGCACAATGTACTGAGGTAAATGGGGTCTAAGTGTTTAAGACAGCATTGATTCAGATATGTGCCAGAGAAACCCCAGGTGAGCAGGTTATTAACCCAATCTATTACATATCTTTCTGGCTATTTGGTCTTGTGTCGGGAGATGAAGATCTCACTGGAAGATGCAAGCATGTCTCTCATCTCCTATCCAGTTAGGAAGGTGAACCCCACCATATGATCTCAGTCTCCACCTTAGACCATATCACCACATCAGAATTAAAGAACTGGCCTATCTTGTTCAGCTAGATACACACTATATTGTCAAAAGTATTGGGTCACCTGCTTTTAAACACACATGAACATTAATGGCATCCCAGTCTTAGTCCATAGGGTTAAATATTGAGTTGGCCAACCCTTTGCAGCTGTAACAGCTTCAACTCTTCTGGGAAGGCTGTCCACAAGGTTTAGGACTATGTCTATGGGAATGTTTGACCATTCTTCCAGAAGTGCATTTGTGACGTCAGGCACTGATGTTGGACGAGAAGGCCTGGTTCGCAGTCTCCGCCCCAAATTCATCTCAAAGGTGTTCTATCAGGTTGAGGTCAGGACTCTGTGCAGGCCAGTCAAGTTCCTCCACACCAAACTCGCTCATCCGTGTCTTTATGAACCTTGCTTTGTGCACTGGTGAGCAGTCATGTTGGAACAGGAAGGCCATCCCCAAACAGTTTCCACAAAGTTGGAACCATGAAATTGTCCAAAATGTCTTGGTATGCTGATGCCTTAAGAGTTCCCTTCACTGGAACTAAGGGGCCAAGCCCAACCCCTAAAAAACAACCCCACACTATAATCCCCCCTCCACCACACCACATGATTTGGGCCAGTGCACAAAGGCAGGAATAAGCCTACAGCATATACCCACTTTTAATCAATCTCTGTACGGAGATATGAGTGGCATCGCTGCCTTGGTTCTTTCATGTGAGTTGGTCTATACTGGTAAATGCCAGCTCCCCCCCCCCCCCAACTGTTAACATTATGTCTTATTTGTTTTACTTACCTGGGAATTATGTATACCCCTATCACTTTTAATTCCAGATTGTTTGTAAACCGATTACTCCTGAAGAAGCAGTAGATTTCAGCAAAACATGTGGAAGAGTTCTCTCTTTGTTCACTGAAGATGCACTGTATCTCCTATTTGCACCTTGGAGGTTAACAAGTGCCAGTGTAACATATGTATATACTGTAGACATATTTTAATATACTTGTGTGTAACATTGAAATTGTTGTTGTTTTGTATATGGATCCATCGTTTTTTATTACTTTTTGATATGAATAAATAACGTAAAATTGAATTCAAATACTTACCGTAATTTCCCTTTCCTGATGAGCTCCATGGCAGCACAGCTGGGTATAGGCTCCAAACCCCCATGCCTCCAAGACTTAACTCATATAAATTTGAGCCCACCTACAGCCTTGGCGTTCTGTAACTAGTCCTACCAAGCTGGGTGGGATCTGTGCTGCCATGGAGCTTGTCAGGAAAGGAAAATAATTTTAATAAAAGTATTGAAGTATTTGAATTCAATTTTACGTTTTCCTGATGGCTCCATGTCAACACAGCTGGGAACTAACTAGCCAAAACAGGGGAGGGATAATGCTACACACTTCTCAATTCTGACAAGAAAAACAGAAGCCAGTATGCCTCTGCCAAGCTCAACTGTCATTAAGCCATGAATATGAATATTTTGGTGCCCACGTAGCTGCCTTGCAGAAAGTTTCCGACACTCAGCCTGCTGCCACTCTCAAGGTCGAGACTCTTCTAGTGAAGGGTGCCGTGATACTCCTGGCACGGCCAACCCTTTCAACTTGTAGGCCAAGGAGAGGAGCTTTACCAACCAAGAGGCAATAATCTTGCTGGAAGCCATAAAATCATTATGTGTTCCACCTGGAATGACAAACAGATGCTCCGACTTCCTGATGGCAGAAGTCGCCTTGATTAAACATTTTAAAGCTTGGCCCATATCCAATGGGCTAATTTCTTTAGTTCTCCCCAAAAGAAACGTAGGAGGACAACCTCTTGTGTGGACTCTGAAGGTCAGTTCAGGCACAAAATTCGAGCATTGGCTTGAGTACCACCCTGTCTGGGATGTACGCGAGTATGGGTTCTTTAAACCCCAAGGCCACCAATGCTGACTCTCTTCTGGCTGATGTTATTGCCACTGGTAAAGCAGTTTTCAGTGAGAGGTACCACAGGGTGATTGAAGGCATCTGATGCAATAATGTCCAACAGCAATGGGAGATCCCATTTCTGAAACAATTTGAGGTTTGAACCAAATTGCATCTTGAAAAACAGTATAATTAGGTGTTGGATGCCCACTGTATGCTGGTGAAGGCAGAGATAGCCGAAATGTGTGCCTATAGCATACTTAGGCATAGACCTAAATCAAGCAACGCTTGCAGGCATTTCAGAACAGACTTCTGAAAAGTCCAGCGTACGTCTTGATCAGCAATAAAACTGGGAATGTATGCCATATTCTACTAGAGGTGCGGTTAGCGCAGTCCTTTCTTGTTTTCGTAAGAGTATTTACAATCTTCACAGCGCATTCAAATCCATTAGCCTCTGCCTAAATAGACCCAGGCCATCGGCCTGAGCCTGTCGGATGCTGGATGAATGGGACTTAGGAGAAGATTTGATCTTACATACAGAGGGAGTCAATCCTTGACACTTATAAGGATGAGCAAAGGGTACCAAGGCCCCTTCGACCAATCTGGGATCATTACCAGAACTGTCACCTTCCCCTGCCACAGCCTCAGCTGGAAGCTGAGAATCAGAGGGAGCAGCAGATAGTCATAAGCTGTCTTGGAGATCCACTCTGCAGTCGGCACCCCCCACCCAGATTGCTTGCAGATTCTGGACCCTGAAATGGAACTTTAGCAACTTGGTGTTGACTGGGGATGTGAGCGGTCTACCTCTGGAAGAAAAATACCAAGCTCTGTTAGTTCTCGAAAGACTCACAGTAGTCTGGACCATTTATTGTCGTCCAAACTTGTCCTGGACAAATAGTTTGCCTGAAGATTCTTCTGACCAGGCACATAGGCTGCAGATAGCTGCAGAAGATTGACTTGGACAGATTCTAGAATTAGACAAACCTCCTTCAGAAGGGGGAGACTGAGCCTTGTTTCCAGATGTAGGCCACAGGCATTGCGCTGTCCAAGTTTACCAGGACAGGCTTACCCCGCAACATTGCAGACAATTTAGTTTCTTCAACCATAAGTTTAGGCCACTGGTCCAGAAACCCCACTTGAATGGGAGCGAGAGTTAAACTGAGCCTACCTGAGCTGCTGGAGCGAGGCGATTTCTATGGCTCAATCTGAGATGTGAAGGATGAAAGATCTCCAAATATGGCCTAAAATGCTTGCTTTAATGGACCACGTGTCAATCTCCAAAGCCGTACCTATGTCCACAGAGGAGACTCTGCCAACACCGCTGCCCACTTTACATGGACCCAGCGGACCCCAGACAAGGCTGTTAGCCCTGATAAGTCACCCCAAGGACCCTGGATTATGGATCATTTAGCCAAAACACCAGGGACTGTGTCCAGCCTAATCCACATGCATGGACGGATGGACGGACAGCCAGCCTTCTTCCTTGGAGACTATTGGGGGAATTGTCTCCTTCCAATTTATTCAATGTTTTAATCACTGTTCACAAGCTGGAGTCACTGCTTCACATGCCAATAAATAAATAAAAACATTTAAAAACATACCTGTATCCTTGAGCCATGTTGTAGACGAATTCCGCATTAATGGTGGAAACCGTTCCAGTGGAGTTAGTGTCTTCATATTGAAAATACATCACAATTTTATTTAAGAGGTTACCCTTGTATGCAAGGCAAAGCTGAAAGTAAGACAAGAAAGAAAAAAAAAAACTCATTCAGAGCATTTCCATCTTCTGCCATTTCCACAATACACCTGTAGCACGGCACCCCTCCTAATTACGCTGCTAGGTAAATTTAGTGTTGGGCTCACTCTGTAGCCAGAGGCCCTGGATTGATTGAGTCTGTGGCTCCATACTATGGGACTGATTATTTCCCTCTGGCTCTGTTGAGAAACTTCCGGAGCTTGGGGCTAAAACTTAAATCCCTAGCCTAAATATTTACTACCCTCTAACCAATCCCTGTGTAGGTGTGTCCAGGTTTTGAGATAAGGGGGTAAATATTTCAAGTGTATCTAAAGCCACTTTTTTGTTTTGAATAGAGTAGGCAAGGTTTAGTAAACCTATCAGGATTTTTATTTTGGCTGTCTGTGTCATTTTTTTTAGAGATTCACCTTTTCTATTTGTCCTGGTGACCATTGTCACAGAGACTGACAAGGCAGAATCACATTTTTGTGATGCATTAGTGCAACACATAGTAACATGCCTTGGTACGAGTGAAACAATCTGAATGGCACCTCAAAGCACCTATGCTGCAGTGTACCACAATGCACAATGATGCATTACTGTGCATTGTGGCATGCCGTGATGTTAAAATAGTGTACACACATTTTGGTGTATTCTGGTGTGTCAAATGAATGAGCTGTCTTAACACAATGCACATTATTGCACTTGAGTTAACGCACAACAAAGATGTAAATGGAGGGATTTACTTTCACTTACTGTCCCTTAGGCTCCATTCACACCTGATTGCGGGCGGAAGCGCTGCAATTCCACCCACGATTTCAAATCGCGGGATGCATTTGTGATGCCATTACTTCTTAATAGCACCCCAATCGCACCACAATTTTGCCTTGATTGTCGTTTGGTAAAGTGTGCTGCAATCTCAACGCGTGTTGCTCCAAAAGGAACATGAGCTTCTTTTGGGGGCGAAAAGTGCTGTGCTTTCCTTTTTCTTTGCGATTGCAGCGCGATTTTCCATGAGACAATCATGGCAAAATCATGCCAAGATTGGGGTAGTAATGTCATTGCAAATGCGTCCCGCGTTTTGCATCGATTTAGAATCGTGGGCGGATTCGGGGGAACTTCCACCTGCGATCAGGTGTGAATGGAGCCTCGAAGACAACTCAAAGTGAAAGAAAATATCTCCAAAGTGAGGGAAATCCTCACTTATGATAAATGGTCAATTCCGACAGGAATATCCAATCTATAGTCAACAACCAGTTCAACTGATATGATACATACGGGGACGTGGATTTTGACCTCTTTTTAACTTCATGACCAAAGTATCTCAGGGCTGCCAATCAATGCCAAATGATTGATAATTTTCCACCCTGGTTGATCCACTCAGTTTACTTGAACCTGGTCTAAATTAAGTCTAATGCCGCGTACACACGATCAGAAATTCTGCCAGCAAAAGTCTGATGAGAGCTTTTGGTCGGAAAATGCGACTGTGTGTATGCTCCATCTGACTTTTTCTGGTGGAATTCCAGCCAGCAAAAGATTGAGAGCATGTTCTCAATTTTTCGGCCGGAAAAAGTTCCGATCGGAAATTTCGATCGTCTGTAGCAATTTTGACGCTCAAAATTCCTACGCATGCTCGGAAACAATTTGGCGCATGCTCGGAAGCATTGCACTTAATTTTCTCGGCTCGTCGTAGTGTTGTACATCACCGCGTTCTTGACGGTCAAAAGTTCAGTGAACTTTTGTGTGACCGTGTGTATGCAAGCCGAGCTTGAGCGGAATTCCGTCGGAAAAAACATCCAAGATTTTTCCAACGGAAAATCCGCTCGTGTGTACGCGGCATTAGTCGATCAGAGGGGAAGTCTGGCCCTTCTTCTTCTTCTAGCAGGAACATTTAAACAATGTTTTAAAAATGGATGCCAAAGGGTTTGGCCCTAATGATCTAAACAGACCCCTTTGTGTAATGTTTTTGCATACTTTGGAGTATGTATCTAACATGCATTATTTGTTTGAAATATAGCACTACATATTATGTTGGCTTCTGGAAATAAATAATAATGAGTATACCAAAGATGCAAAATTACAGCTTTTTGTGTATATGACATACAGTAAAATACAACACACATGAACATGCAGTCATACCTTTCTATATAAAGTTAATGAAATGGGTCCATATGGCATTTGCGTTGATGATTTCACTTCTGTTGAATCATACAATACAGAAGGATTCTTTAGGGAATTTCGTCCACAGAACGGCTCAGTCTCAGATGTCACAGAGCCCCTGTACGAAGACTACAAAGAAGCAATATGTTTATAATAAATGATATTAGAGTTTAAGTGGGTTTCTTTACCCAAATAGTAATATAAAGCTATATTAGCAGTCTGCAGGAATGGACAAATTAACATAATAACAGATGGGTTATAATACCTACCTTTCCTAAGGAGAAAATGCTGATCGAAATGTCCCCTCTAGTGCTCCCTCAAGTTACCAAAAGCTCAAGCATTTGATTGCATGATCTATGTATAATTTAATCTATTCTGAACTCTAACCCACATTTTCAACATGGAGCAGCACTGGAGGGTTCCAGAAGCTGGTTATTCTCCAGGAAAAGTTAATATTTCAGCCACCCCATTTCTTTGTTAATCTTGGTATAACATCAGTACAGCTTTAAAATTACATTTGTATATAATCCTGTTTTATGGTGAAAAAAGTTTAACATACACATTATTATCTATTAACGTATAATTTGGCCCAATGGTCTCCAGACTGCTGCCCAAGGGTTGGATGTGGCCCTTTGCTTGTCTTTATTCAACCCTTGGGGCACTATCCCTACCACTGACACCAACAATGGGGCACTCTTCCTCTCACTGACACCAACTATAGGGCACTAGTCCTTCCACTAATATCAATGATGGGGCACTATTTCTCCCACTCATACCAATGATGGGGCACATGTTCACTGACACACAACATTTTTAATTCCACTGGGCAAAGTCTGACTCCCCTAAAGTTTGAAGGGCAGTAATCTGGCCCTTTGTTTGAAAAGATTGGAGACCTGTGATTTTGCCTATTAGGGACTACTGATGGAGGTGGCAAGAGGTTCTCTGGCATAAGGCATTCTGCAGAAAGTAAGTGCCAAGGAGGTCATAATCCAGGCTTCTTCATATGTGTGTGTGTGGGCAGGATTGTGGTTGCAGATGGCAGTGACACTATGTAGTTCCTACACATGGAGAATGATTCCAGTGGATGATAGTGGATCAAAGTCCTGAGGTAGCACCTATTGGAATCTCTAAAGCATCCATGCAAAGTAAAATATAAAAGCTATGTACAGTTAAAATTAAGTTCATAGATCTGTGGGGCAGATAAAAGGGCAAGTACCCAATATTCCAAGTCCATAAAATGCTAATATAGGCACCAAACAATGGACAAGCATTTGTTGAAATTTAGGGTGGACACCTGGTTCTGCAAGACCCAGGAAAGACAGAATTGGGGCAGGCAGGTTTAACCAATGGAAACTCCCATGCTAAATACATTAAAGAGCCTGTAGAGAATCTGTGTACATGACAACTGTTAAAGCTGACCATTTCATTGTTAGAGCCAGTGTTGACGGGTTTAAGGGTTGTGTTGATGGCATTTGATTGACATCACTTTGAGATACTTCTGAAATAGTTCAGATTTGATTGACAGGTGTAGTTGACCTGCAGTTGGTCTCCTTTTGACCTGCATTTGACCATCTTCAAGCAAGTTTTGCATTTCCTTTGAAGAAAACTATAGCCAGTCAAAATAGGCTCTTACATAACTGTGTTTTCAGTGAGTGTATTGGCATCCTGATCAAAAAAGAAATACATTGTGGAAATTATTTAGCCACAGAGCAGTGGAGGACTAGCAACATTTGGCCTGAGGGACAAACACAACCAATTGAACTAAAAGTCACCCAAGAGCACTCAAGTGATCAGCAGCGCTAAAATAAACTACATATAGAGATGCAGACTAAGGAAAGTGAATAGATGGAAATTCAGTGAATAAAGTCCAAAAACAGTCAATGGTAATAGAAGAAATGTCCATAAACGTGTGAGCAATCTTCCAAAGTCTTCAAACCACACCATGAGTGTCACAAGTACCACTCCACAGGTAGTGTTGTACATCACCGCGTTCTTGACGGTCGAAAGTTCAGTGAACTTTTGTGTGACCGTGTGTATGCAAGCCAAGCTTGAGCGGAATTCCGTCGGAAAAACCATCCAAGATTTTTCCAACGGAAAATTTGCTCGTGTGTACGCGGCATAAGTCGATCAGAGGGGAAGTCTGGCCCTTCTTCTTCTTCTAGCAGGAACATTTAAACAATGTTTTAAAAATGGATGCCAAAGGGTTTGGCCCTAATGATCTAAACAGACCCCTTTGTGTAATGTTTTTGCATACTTTGGAGTATGTATCTAACACGCATTATTTGTTTGAAATATAGCACCACATATTTTGTTAGCTTCTGGAAATAAATAATAATGAGTATACCAAAGATGCAAAATTACAGCAAAGATGGAAATTCAGTGAATAAAGTCCAAAAACAGTCAATGGTAATAGAAGAAATGTCCATAAACGTGTGAGCAATCTTCCAAAGTCTTCAAACCACACCATGAGTGTCACAAGTACCACTCCCCTTCAGTATTGAACTCACCAAGAGAAGTTGCCTTACACTCACGTCTTTGGCAGCATAGCAGTTACCCATAAAGGGTTAAATCAAGAACAGATCTACGTGTATATGCAATCACATGGGGGGACATAACAAAAGCAAGCCCAGGGGCGTGGCTGTACAGCAACTAGTAGGAATACTTGGTCACAACAAGAGACCCTTTAGCTGTATCTGCAGTGTGGTGAAATATCGCTGACTGGATTATTTTTCTTATAGGTCGTTACAGCACCCTGGTTTTACACTCTCTATGCTTGTGTTATTCATGTACCTTGTAAGTGCAATAATATGAAGGTTTTATTAAATAAATACCAGTGTGTTTGACGTTATCACACTAGTGGAGCTCTCTTTTGTTATTTTCCTCCATGTGATTGCATACACCCGTCTATACCGAGTGGAGAGGATCTGTTCATTGATTTGATTCATAACCCTTTATGGGTAACTGCGATGCTGCCAAACATGTGAGTGTAATTCCCCGTACACACGGTCGGAAATTCCGACGGAAAATGTCCGATCGGACCATGTTGTCGGAAAATCCGACCGTGTGTGGGCTCCATCAGACAAAAATTTGAGATCCTGCTCTCAAATTTTCCGACAACAAAATCCGATCTGACGTTTTCCGATCGTGTGTAGAGAATTCCAACGGACAAAGTGCCACGCTCAGATCAAATTAGGAGACCAAACCTATTGGCTAATAGCCTCTACGTAGTTCCATCGTAAGCAACGAACGTCACGACGTTCAGAATGATCGGATTTTCCGACAACTTTGTCCGACCGTGTGTATGCAACACCAGTGTCGGACAAAATCCGTCGGAAAAACTTTTTCCGACGGCTTTTGTGGTCGGAATTTACGGCCGTGTGTACAGGGCATTAGGCAACTTCTTCTTCTTCTGATGGGTAGTGGTACCTGTGACACGTATGGTGTCACGCAACGTGTGGAAGATTGCCCACACGTTTATGGACATTTCTTCTATTATCATTGATTGTCACTCGAGTGCTCTTGGGTGACTTTTATATCATTGTTTAATTTATAAACCGCTGCTATCTGGTAGTAATGCATTAGATCTGCATTTATCCATTAGTCCTTGTTTCATGTTCTTTGGCACAATGGTGAACAAGTGATTTGGTTAGTCTTTAGTTCTTTTTTCACAACCAATTGGTCCTTTCATGTTTTTGTGGGCCAAGTGATGTATACCATGCTAAGTGTGCCATGTTGCCTTATAAAGTGGTGGACATGGTGGAAGTTTGGTGTTTCTAAAAGACAGTTTTTGAGAAACATCTTTTCAGGTCTAGCATTAGCATACCTTGCAGCTCTCTGCATTTGGTCACATAACATCTCAGAGCCACAAAGGAAGTTGGTGCTGGAAGCCTCCCCTGTGCCAGAAGATGTGATAACAGGTCTGGGTAAAGAGCAAACAGCAATCTAAAACCCAACATGTGTCACTGACTGTAGGTTCTGCCCTGAATAATGTCTGAATGGTGAAGTCAGGGCCGGTGCTACCACTAGGCAAACTAGGCAGCCGCCTGGTATTCCTCCTCTCTTCTCTCTGCAACAAGCAACTCAGTCTCAGCATCAGCAGGCAGCTGCCGCTCCGTTCGCATGCACAGTGTCAGAGGCGCAGCAGCTGCAGAGGACTGTGTCTGTGTCCCAACATCCAAATGATTGGAAGCAAACATTCATTGATGGGCACTGGTAGGCTGCATTGAAGTGGCACTGGTAGGCTGTATTGATGGGTGCTGGTAGGCTGCATTGATGGTTGCTGGTAGGCTGAATTTTTTGGGTGCTGGTGAGGCTGCATTTGATGGGCACTGGTAAGGCTGCATTGATGGGTGCTGGTGGGCTGCATTTCATGGGCGCTTCATTAAAAAGGTGGGGTATACATGGACAGGGCAGAGGGGGTGGAGTCAGAGGTGGGGCCAAGGCTGCATTTGATGGGCACTGGTAAGGCTGCATTGATGGGCGCTGGTGGGCTGCATTTGATGGGTGCTTCATTAAAAAGGTGGGGTATACATGGGCAGGGCAGAGGGGGCTGAGTCAGAGGTGGGGCCAATGAAGGGGGCGTCAAAATGAGGTTTCGCCTAGGGTGTAAAAAATCCTTGCAGCAGCCCTGGGTGAAGTATCTCCAATCCAAGCTACAGCCCCCTAGTAAAGTCCTACCCTGCCATACAGTCTATTGCTTTTGAACAGTCTCAGCAAGAGGATAGATTTGACTTTGAAGGCAAAGAAACTGTAAAGCACAACCATTGTGTAACACTACTAAGCAGGAAGCACATATTGTACATGTGATGACCAAGTCCTGCTTCCTCTGTGCTTTTATAATGTGAACGCACACTAATAAAGAGGATTGCATTAACTTGATCACATTTTTTCAAAAAGGTAAAACATATACAAGGCATTTACCGAAGTAAAATCTGATTCATAGTTCCTGAAGTACTTGACAGATAATCCTTCCTTTTGATTGGCAATTACATCAGAGCATTTACCGCTCGCCATGTCTAATATAGCTGACTGCACCTAAAGAAATATAAAGTTTAAAGATAATATTATGAATAATAATGATAATACCTGTGGCAGCTATTGAGTAAGAAATTGCAATTCAGTTCTACTTTTCGAGTAAAGCAAGGGTGGAAAAATGAAATTAGAATTCAGGAACCAATAGGCACACTACAGGAGCCAGGGGCTATGTATAAGACTAGACACAGAAAGATAGCATGTAGACATGTGCAATTTGTTTCGTTTTTTTTTTTTTCGTTTTCCGTTAAAATTCGTTATATTCGTTCATTCGTTATCGTACAAATGAACGAATGATTCGCTAAAAATTTTAACGAATTATCGAATCGAACGAATACGAAAAACAACGAAAATCCGAAATAACCAAATTAGAAACAGCGAAACTACGAATGAAGAAAATCCGAAAAACGAAAACAGGAACAACGAAAATCAAAATGAACGAAAAAATTCGTACATTCGTAACTTTTTTTTTGTTGAATTGGTAATTTTCCGTGTCCCAATGGCACGGCTTAACGTGCTTCGAATGGATTGAACGAAAAAAATTCGTACATTCGTAATTTTTTTTTTTTTTTTTTCGATTCGTAATTTTCTGTGTCTCTTACAATGGCGCTGCTTAACGTGCTTCGAATGGATTGAACGAAAAAATTTGTACATTCGTAACTTTTTTTTTTGTGATTCGGAATTTTCCGTGTCTCTTACAATGGCGCTGCTTAACGTGCTTCGAATAGATTGAACGAAACAATTTGTACATTCGTAACTTTTTTTTTTGTGATTCGTAATTTTCCGTGTCTCTTACAATGGCGCTGCTTAACGTGCTTCGAATGGATTGAACGAAAAAATTCGTACATTCGTAACTTTTTTTTTCGATTGGTAATTTTCCGTGTCTCTTACAATGTAATAATAGCATACACATAACATAACATTATGAATTATGCTCCGATTATGAATCTACAAAAACAATGTTACGAAAGTACGAATAAATCAATCTTACGAAAGTACGAATGTAACTAAATCTACGAAAATGCGAATGCGTCCGAATTTCGAATAAACGAAAATTAAACTAACGGAAAAACGAATCAACGAAAAAATAACTCTTACGAAAATACGAATCGTTACGAATACGAACACCGACGACTTACGAATTTACGAATTGTTACGAATCAACGGAAACGAACAGAAACGAAACAAAACTAAACAAATTTTTCTATTGTGCGCATGTCTAATAGCATGGACAATGTATGCAAATACATGCACTGTACATACACTGAACATTTATGTGAACCCAATCACTAAAATCTCATATAGGTTTTAATATTCTGATGTAAATTCATTTTCAATAATATTCCACAGCTTTTATTAAAATAAAAACTAGAGATCTTGCCATGAAGGTCCTTGTCCATGTACTTCCTCTGTTATTGGGTGACAATGCTTTGCCCCTGTCTCTACAGTGTTGTCACCCTGCCATAAATGATTCTGATGGAGATTACAAGTGGCCTTTTCAACACACATTGGGGTTGATTTGTTAAAGGCAAAAGTGTAGTTGCCCTCTGCAAGTGCAGTTGCTTCAGAGCTTAGTGAGTGAGGTAAAGCTTCAATATGCACAGAATACCCAAATCACATGTAAGGAAAATTTAAAAAAAAAAAACTGCATTTTTACTTGCACATGATTGGATGATGGAAGTCAGCAGAGCTTCTGCTCATTTACTAAGCTCTGGAGCAACTGTTCTTTCAGAGTGCCACCGCAATTTGCAATGTGCAAATTCTATTTGCCTTTAGTAAATCAATGCCACTGCACAGATCCACTGGTGTCACCATCAGAAAACCAGTCCTGAGAAAGGCCATCAAGCCATCACTAAAGCGCATATAGGCAGCTAATGACTGCAAAGAGGCTGCAGGAAATGGGAAGCACTGAGATATAACAAAAGATTTAAAAAAAAAATTATCGAAAAGAAATATGACAATTGTTTATGATGCATAGAGCTTTGGCAAATTAAATGCATTTGTTCTATGTAAATGGGGGCAAGAACAAATGTTATCAGGCTATTTTTTATCCAGGTCATATGTTATTCATAATAAATAAATATATTTTTTTTGATTATCATCAGCTCCAACTAGTGCCCATAATGTGGTATTTTCCTGATTCATTCTGCTCTGTATAAATGAAAAACCTGGAGGGAAAATTTGACATTCAATTTTGTCACCATTCTCATAGAACAAATATATATGCAGTTCCACAGGATGAATAGCTCTGCAATTTTGTTTTTATAAATAAAACATATAGCATGCAACTCTGTTTATTAACTTCTTGCCGACCGCCCACTGTCAAAAGACGGCGGAGCGGTGCGGCTCTTGTGGCGGGTCCATTTTGCCCGCTGCGTCGCTGGGGACCCGATGCGTGTGCCCGGCGGCCGCGATGTCCGCCGGGCACCCGCGATTGCCCAGTAACTGAGCAGGATGTGGATCTGTGTATGTAAACACACAGATCCACGTCCTGTCACTGGAGAGGAGACCGATGGTGTGTCCCTTGTACATAGGGACACCGATCGGTCCCCTCCCCCAGTCAGTCCCCTCCCCCCACAGTTAGAATCACTAATATAGGGAACATATTAACCCCTGCAGCGCCCCCTAGTGTTAACCCCTTCCCTGCCAGTCACATTTATACAGTAATCAATGCATTTTTATAGCACGGATCGCTGTATAAATGTGAATGGTCCCAAAAATGTGTCAAAAGTGTCCGATATGTCCGCCGCAATGTCGCAGTCCCCATAAAAATTGCAGATCGCCGCCATTACTAGTAAAAAAAAATAATAATAAAAATGTCATAAATCTATCCCCTATTTTGTAGTCGCTATAACTTTTGCGCAAACCAATCAATATACGCTTATTGCGATTTTTTTTACCAAAAATATGTAGAAGAATATGTATCGGCCTAAACTGAGGAAAAAATGTGTTAAAAAATAAATAAAAAAATTGGATATTTATTATAATAAAAAGTAAAAAATATTATGTTTTTTTCAAACTTGTCCCTCTTCTTTTGTTTATAGCGCAAGAAATAAAAACCGCAGAGGTGATCAAATACCACCAAAATAAAGCTCTATCTGTGGGGAAAAAATGATAAAAATTTTATTTGGGTACAGCGCAATTGTCATTCAAAATGCGACAGCGCTGAAAGCTGAAAAATGGCTTGGTCAGGAAGGGGTGTTCGTACCTGGTAGGCAAGTGGTTAAGAAGCTATCCCAGGCAACATGTGATACCAATCAGTGAGCTATTAATGCTGCTCACATAACAATGCATCTGTGTCAGAAAGTTTACTCATCTGCAACAACATGATAAATATTTAGGCTGCCTTTCCTGGCCCCGCCTTCTGAAAATGCTAGCTATCTGGTTATCCTTTTTTTGCAGTGGCTTCTGAGTCATGCACACACATAATAACAAAGTATACACAACGTTTCTAAATTGTGGATCTCACGTACATTTAAAACCCTCAAGAAGTAATGAAGCCCATAAACCAGTGTGACTGCCAGGTAACCAAAATTTTTTAAAGATACAAATTTCCTTTTGCTAAAAAATTACATTCCCTTTAAAACCCCTGCTTGGGAGGATCTAGCTATGACAGTCACTCCAGTGTTGAGTCATAACTGAGTTGCCTTGACAAGAGGGAGATGATAGTAATCAATGGGCTTCGTACTATGGTTTATATTAATACCGCAGAGATCTATAGGGATCAAATGGTTTAAGAGGGATTAGAAAAGACAATCCAAGTTAATTGTTCTGACATGAATCATAAGAGGATTTACAAGTGAGGGATGTCCACTACATATAAATACAGTATATAGTTCCATAATCTAAGATAAATAATGGCTTGTAATTGCTGGGTAGATGCAAAAATGGTTATCTGATCAATTCTATTGACGACATTGGGGTGAATGTGTTTATGCACCTAAAGTCTAGATTTTAGGGAAATGCTGTAAGAAATTGTTGGGCTGCACTAAATTTTTACTCCATCAACTTTTACTCATCATTTCTAAATGTTAAATCTTGCTAAATGTCTAAAATCATGTACAAAAAATGGTGATGAGGGCAAGAGAAACAGACAGGAAATATTTTATAATCCTATATATGAAAGGAAGCATTCCCGGAACCCCTCCATATTGTATTGTAATTGTACTGTCTGCCCATGTTGTAAAGCGCTGTGTAAACTGTTGGCGCTATATAAATCCTGTATAAATAACAATAATAATAATAATATGCATGCTCCCTCTACATGCTCGCTAGCCAATCTTAAAAGTGATATTAAACCGCACAACAAATATTTCATATTCTTAGCAGTGATGGCTACCTTTGTTTCCTTAAATAGTCTTCTATCCTTTATTTTCACCCTGTGATTTTTCCTCTTTAACAAACCAAACTCTCCAGAAAAGGTGGCAGTTAGAGGGTTGAGACAACCCATTTAATTTAGAGTCCGCCGGACAATCCGACCGCGTGTGGGCTCCGGCGGACTTTTTCTTCCCAAAAGTCCGGCAGACTAAGGAAGAAATTTTGACTCAAAATTATCCGCCGGACTCAGCAGTCCGGCGGACAATCCGGCCGTCTGTGTGCTAGTCAGCGGAACTTTTGAAATGAACGGACTTGACACGGAGTAAAGTCCATTCATTTAGAACGTGACTCCAGGTAGACGGAACTGGCGAAGGAAGTCAATGTCGCCGCCTCAATCGGCGAGATTGACACTTTGCTAGCCCCATCACCTGGATGGACTATGTGGCTAGCTATGGGGGCACTCAGCGGGGGGAGGGAGGGACCCAGAGTGCCAGCAGGGGACCCCAAAAAAGGAGGAACAGGGTTGCTCTTTGCAAAACCATTACACGGAGTAGGTAAGTATGACATGTTTGTTATAAAAATATATAAAAAATGTACATTTGGTAACCCTTTAAAGATTAGTAAGCTACAATATATTACATTTTTGCATCTGGGTTTAGTTCTACTTAAGCTATCCTAAGGAGTATACCCATCTTAAAGGTGGTCCTTCACTCACTTTCACATCTTCATTACATTTTACTCCTCTACCCTTTCATTAACCGCAAAACAACCCATGTTTTTCAGAGTGCAGCCCTTGCTTCCTGTTTTCTCACTTAGGCAAGAATGACATGTCAGACTAAAGCCTCTTGGGATAGCCATGTCACAGATCCCTGGAGGCCTTGAGGATATCTAGAACACACTGTGCATGCACACTGGAGTGTCATCAGTCAGGTGACTCCTAGGAACCAGAAGAGACAGAAAGCCTCCTGATATTGTTAGCAAAGAAGATAGTGGTGCAGGACCCTATGTGCGATGGCAGGACAGCACTGGAATCACTGGATAGGTTGGTATGTTATTATACCTCAACCCAGAGGACAAGGAAAGAGAGAGAGATAAGATCAAAGTTGAAGTACGGTATGTTACATTTTCACATATTTAAATCAACATCTCATGTATATGTATTCAACCTACCTCTGCAGCTGATGCATTTCTAGGTATGGCTTTGGAGTAAACATTGTCCCACACCAGTGTGAAGGTTTCCATGTCTGCCGCACCTTTTGTTTGCTCTTCAATATCCACAGTCGTATTGCTTCCATACAAAATGTCATATGAAAGCAGCGGGAACTCTCCTGTGGATTGTAACAGCAGAAAGAAAACATTCAACAAAGTAGGCTTAAAGCTGAATTCTAGGTATGGGTTTTATGGCATAGTTACATTGGTCCCATTGGGTTCCTCCAAGGGTTGCTAGAGGTTACTTGAGCTCTGACTAATAAGAAGCTAAGATAAGTAACCACTGATACCAATGATATATTAGTGATCTGTAAAGAGGGTAGTCTTCCCATTAACCACAAATATACTGTGAGCTGTGTGTATTGGTAGGGTTTTCCAGAGACCAGAAAGTTATTTCAAGGGTTCCTCCATGTTGGGTTGGAGGGTACAGTGGGACACTGTTGGAGGTTGATGGCTTTCAGAGGGTCTGGGGGCACTGTGGCCTACTGTGGGAGGCAATACAGGAGCTGGGAGGCACTGTAGGAGGTTAAGGGATCTGCAGCTGCCTGGAGGGCTAAGAGAACGGAAGCTGTAGCCCAGTATTTGAAAACCACTGCACTAGAGAACTCACCAATAACAAAGAAAAATACTTGACAATAGGCATGGTCCTATGACATGAACATAACTTCCCTAGTCTAGAATGAAAAGAAAAAGATGAAGAAACAAAATATAAAAAATAGGAGAAAAAGATTTCCACCTGTAGAATGGACAGAGATGGAACCATTCCACCAAAATCGGGACAGTTTAAGAGTAAGCAGATTAGTGAATAAAGTTCTATCATATGAAGGTCTCTGCTCAAGGTGAATAAAAGCAAAAGTCTTAATTTCAGGTATAATTATATAAAGGGTTTATTCTCATGAGGTGTCTAATAATATCGCACCTCTTTTTGAATTGAAGGTCACTGTATACACATTCTGGGTGTCATTCGTTTCCATAATCACACTGACTGTATCTGGCTGTATAGATTGCAGATTATTTAATACTGACTGAACATCGGCAGCACTTGCATCAGCTGACAACGGAGCTAGAAAAAATAAAATTAAACAATAAAATATTACAGAAATGTATAAAAACTTTAAAAAAAGCTTCTGTTTCTTAAACTTGAGATCTAGTTAATGACATCATACTATTAGTGGGCTTCTACTTGGTTTTGGAGGAAATAATTCCACCAATGGGCAAACATCCATAAACATTCAGAAACGAATCTCATTTGCCCCGGGCCAAACTGGAAGGCACCTACCAATTGGATGTCTGGTTAAAGCTGAACTCTGGGATAAGCAAATATCCCACAGTTAATGCCCTGGTGGGATTAGTAAAGTATTCTGAATGTGAATACTGTGCATGTGAATTCTTATGCGGGGTACGCACTATGACTGGAGGAGCCGAGGAGGAGCTTTGCTGTACTAACTATGCGATCTCCCCACTGAGCTATTGTGTTCTGACCGGGGGACTGCGGGGGAATGCCCCCCCCCCCCCCGCCAGAACACACCAGTCGGATGCCAAATGATGGGCGTGTGTACCAGGCTTTACCTGGATCTTGGTGTTATAATATTTGGAGGGGGGGGGGGGCGGTCAGCGAGGTTGCACACAAAATAGGCCTTTATTAAACTAAGTTGTTTCACTGCAGTAACATAACAGTCTATATCATTGGAAACGACTTAAAGAGGAGTGCCAACAAAAAAAAAAAAAAATTTAAAGTCAGCAGCTACAAATACTGCAGCTGCTGACTTTTAATAATCGGACACTTACCTGTCCCATGGTCCAGCGATGCGGGGGAACGAGACCCCCCCCCCTCGTTCCCCGCTCCGCTCGCGGCGCCAGCATTCTTAATGTGGGAACCCGGCTGTGGCTTCACAGCCGGGCACCCACTGCGCATGTGCCCTTATGCGGCGTACACACGAAGGGACAATCCCGCGGGATTATCCTCTGGACTGAAGTCCAGCGGATAATCCCCTCGTGTGTGGGCGCCGGCGGACTTTTTGGCGCCAAAGTACGGCGGACTAAAGTTTGAAGTTTTGTTTTCAAATTATCCGCTGGACTTGGCAGTCCAGCGGACAATCCCGCCGTTAGTGGGCAAGTCCGCGGGACTTTTGAAATGAACGGACTTGCCGCTCATCGGCAAGTCCGTTCATTTAGCACGTGACTTCAGGTTACGTAGCTAGCGTAGGCAGTAAATGCCGCCGCGCTAGCTCCGTGACCTGGCATGGATTTAAAGGGACTCCCCACGCCGAAAAAACGGCGTGGGGGTTCCCCCCAAATCCATGTCAGACCCTCATCCGAGCACGCAGCCTGGCAGGCCAGGAAAGGGGTGGGGACGAACGAGCGCCCCCCCCCCCTCCTAAGCCGTACCAGGCCGCGTGCCCTCAACATGGGGGGTGCCCTGGGGAAAGGGGGGCCGTGCGGCCCCCCCCCACCCCAAAGCACCTTGTCCCCATGTTGATGAGGACAAGGGCCTCTTCCCGACAACCCTGGCCGTTGGTTGTCGGGGTCTGCGGGCGGGGGCTTATCGGAATCTGGGAGCCCCCTTTAATAAGGGGCCCCCCAGATACCGGCCCCCCACCCTATGTGAATGAGTATGGGGTACGATGTACCCCTACCCATTCACCTAAGGTGTAAAATGTAAAGTAAAAAAAAACACCCACACTTTTGAAAAAATAGTTTATTGCACTGCTCCGGGGGTCTTCTTCCGTCTTGGGGGTCTTCTCGCCGGACTCCCCTGCCATTTACCAAGCTCTTTTACCGAGCGAGGGGAGTCCGGCTACCTTCTTCGTCGTCGCCGCCGTCGTCTGGGGTCTCGATCCGCCTTCGGGGGTCTTCTTCCGTCTTGGGGGTCTTCTCGCCGGACTCCCCCGCCATTTACCAAGCTCTTTTACCGAGCGAGGGGAGTCCGGCTACCTTCTTCGTCGTCGCCGCCGTCGTCTGGGGGTCTCGATCCGCCTTCGGGGGTCTTCCGGGGGTCTCTTCTGTTCTTGCGGCGGTCGTCGTCTTCCGCGCCGCCGGCGCCTTGTCCTTCTTCTTGTCCTTCTTGTTCTTCTTCTTCTTCCGATGTTGACCCGTCGCTGTCTCTGCCCGGAATGCCTGTGCCGATCTGCGCTCGGACTTATATAGGGACATGGGGGACAGGGTCACATGTTCATGTCACATGGTGACCCCGCCCCCTTGCGATGTCACAGTCCCAGCATCCTCCGGGACTGTGACAACACAAGGGGGCGGGGTCACCATGTGACATGTGCATGTGACCCTGTCCCCCATGTCCCTATATAAGTCCGAGCGCAGATCGGCACAGGCATTCCGGGCAGAGAGAGCGTCGGGTCAACATCGGAAGAAGAAGAAGAACAAGAAGGACAAGAAGAAGGACAAGGCGCCGGCGGCGCGGAAGACGACGACCGCCGCAAGAACAGAAGAGACCCCCGGAAGACCCCCGAAGGCGGATCGAGACCCCCAGACGACGGCGGCGACGACGAAGAAGGTAGCCGGACTCCCCTCGCTCGGTAAAAGAGCTTGGTAAATGGCGGGGGGGTCCGGCGAGAAGACCCCCAAGACGGAAGAAGACCCCCGAAGGCGGATCGAGACCCCCAGACGGCGGCGGCGACGACGAAGAAGGTAGCCGGACTCCCCTCGCTCGGTAAAAGAGCTTGGTAAATGGCGGGGGAGTCCGGCGAGAAGACCCCCAAGACGGAAGAAGACCCCCGGAGCAGTGCAATAAACTATTTTTTCAAAAGTGTGGGTGTTTTTTTTTACTTTACATTTTACACCTTAGGTGAATGGGTAGGGGTACATCGTACCCCATACTCATTCACATAGGGTGGGGGGCCGGTATCTGGGGGGCCCCCTATTAAAGGGGGCTCCCAGATTCCGATAAGCCCCCGCCCGCAGACCCCGACAACCAACGGCCAGGGTTGTCGGGAAGAGGCCCTTGTCCTCATCAACATGGGGACAAGGTGCTTTGGGGTGGGGGGGGGCCGCACGGCCCCCCTTTCCCCAGGGCACCCCCCATGTTGAGGGCACGCGGCCTGGTACGGCTCAGGAGGGGGGGGCGCTCGTTCGTCCCCACCCCTTTCCTGGCCTGCCAGGCTGCGTGCTCGGATGAGGGTCTGACATGGATTTGGGGGGAACCCCCACGCCGTTTTTTCGGCGTGGGGATTCCCTTTAAATCCATGCCAGCTTGCGGAGCTAGCGCGGCGGCATTTACTGCCTACGCTAGCTACGTAACCTGAAGTTACGTTCGAAATGAACGGACTGCTCCGTGTGTGGGCAAGTCCGTTCATTTTCAAAAGTCCCGCGGACTTTTGGCCGGCGGATTATCCGCTGGAGAAGTCCGTGCGTGTGTGGGCAAGTCCACACCCTCGGAAAGTCCAGCGGACCTAGCTGGAAAGTCCGGCGGGATTGTCCGCTGGACTAGGTCCGCCGGCAAAAGTCCGCACGTGTGTACGCGGCATTAGTTGAAATCTTAATTTTTGTGCCCCCAATACCCCAGCAGCTGTGAGCATCAGATGCTGCAGGGGTTAATACAAGCCACTGGACCAGTCCTTTCCTCCTCCCTTCTCTATTCACAAAAGGTACAATATTGCTTCCTGCAATGAAAAGTGCTCTATGAATGGAGGATGGGCGAATGAATGCAAGGTCCTCCTCCTCCATTCATTGAGTGATTTTCATTGCAGGAAAATTACACATATAAGAACATAAATGCATTGGCAGGAGCATCTATGTACAAAAATTATGATTGCGCTACATGTAACATATAGCTATGATCGTTGGGATGACAGCAATAATTAATAGGGCCATCATTCATGGTTAACTATAATTTTATACCCTGTAAATGCTTTAAAATGCTGGTTTCACATATGTGCAGATTGGATGCGGGTTTCGCAGCATCCAATTCGCATGACATGCGAGTGTGACCGGCTTTCAATGTAGTCGGTTTACACAGGTGCGGGGCGGCCGCGGTCAGCATTCCAAAAGTGTCCTGTTTGGGTCCGATTTAGGTGCAAATTTAGGCAAAAATTTAGACCTGATTTGCACCTGAACTAGTGAACAGGAATGCACCGGACCCTATGCTGGGAACCATGGCTGCACATAAGTGGACCCAGCCTAATGCCGCATACACACGATCGGAAATTTGGCCAGCAAAAGACCGATGAGAGCTTTTCATCGGAAAATGCGACCGTGTGTAGGCTCCATCAGACTTTTGCTGGAGGAATTTCGGCCAGCAAAAGATTGAGAGCATGTTCTCAATTTTTCCAACGGAAAAAGTTTCTATCGGAAATTGCGATCGTCTGTGGCAATTCCGAGGCACAAAATTCCGATGCATGCTTGGAAACAATTCGACGCATGCTCGAAAGCACTGAACTTAATTTTCGCGGCTCGTCTTAGTGTTGTACGTCTCCGCGTTCTTGACAGTCGGAATTTGGTGTGACCATGTGTAGGCAACACAAGCTTGAGCGGAATTCCGTTGGAATTCCGTCGGAAAAACCATCCAAGGCTTTTCCGACGAGAATTCCGATCGTGTGTACGCGGCATTAGGCTTGACATGTGGGGTATCTATTTACTCATCGTAACCTCATATTTATATTTTACAAAGAATTGGGTAATATTTTGTATTTCTGTGCACTAAAATTATCTTACTAACTAAAAATGTGCATTCGATAAACATGTGCGCTAATATCATGTAACATAAAAGTATTGAAACTACCACCATTTTAATTATCCAGAATCTTTGCTTTTAAAAAATATATAGTCTTTGGGGGGTATTTAACTAAACAGAAAAATGGCACTGGTAGATGAGTGGTTAAATCTGTATAGTCATCATAGGAAGATAGTTCAAGATTTTAAACATGTTTTAAATGATTATTAAAAGCCATAACATTTTTACCGGTTTCTTCTGCCCCAAAGATGAGTTTGTAATACATGTCTGGACATGGCCCAATACAATTTTTAGTGACTGTAATTGACTGAACTGCATCTACTGCTTGTTGGGTTGTGTTCCAATTTTGTAATGTAATAACCTGAGAGAAAAAAGTACAAAACACAACAAAAAGGTCAATATAATGTTAACGCCAAAAACACTATCTTGTGTAATTTGTGCCTAAAATATACATCACCACCCTGCCTCTCTACCACATCCCATTCAGAAAATGCTTTGCATTCACTGAGAGCATGAAAAGTGTTCCCTGAATGGTGCCCGTGCCAAGGGAGTGACTACTCCCGTGCATAGCTCCCAAATGTCCCTGATTTCGAAGGACTGTCCCTGATTTGGAACAAAGTCCGTCTGTCGCTCTTTCCTCCTTATTTTCCCCTTATTTTGGTCTAATCTATATAGATGTACAAAAAAAGACCTCTGCCGGGTTAGCCCCCCATATCAAAATTTTTGAAAAAATCTTATGCAGTTTGTTAGATCTTTGTTAGATCAGGTTAGATCAATCGTTGTTTACGTTAGATCTCACAGAAGCAATATTAACAGTTATTTTCTGGGGGGGCTAACCCGTCATCAGCCCCCCCTTATCAAAAAAATTACCAAACAGCTATAGCTATTTTGGAAGCTATTTGTTAGATTAAAGTGGTTTTAACGTTCGATCTCACATAATTAGAGACTTATTAAGTGATTAATGAGGGGGGGCTGGTCCCCCCTTGTCAAATTTTCTGGCCAAAAACCATTCAGGCTAATAGGTATTCGTTGGATCCGGTAAGATCAAGTGGATTTTACGTTAGATCTCACATAATTTCAGAGATATTCCACATCAAAATAGAGATATTAGGTGGTACATAAGGACGAGTTAGCCCCCCCTTATCAAATTTTCTGGCCAAAAATAATTCAGGCTAATAGATATTCGCTAGATCCGGTAAGATCAAGTGGTTTTTAACTTTAGATCTCATATCATTTCAGAGAAAGTGCCCAATACCGGAATCATCTCTTTGAGTGCATAAGCCGTTCAGGGGATGGATTCCTTTAGGGGACTTGGAGGATCTGCGTGAACAACTGGCAGAGTTGAAGAGGGCAGGTATCATCCGAGAGTCCCAGAGTCTATACACTTGCCCACATAATAAGTCCCTAATTATGTGAGATCTAATGTTAAAACCACTTGATCTTACCAGATCTAACAAATATCTTCTAAAATAGCTAACTTTTTGGTCAATTTTTTGATAAGGGGGGCTGATGACGGGTTAGCCCACCCAGCAAATAACTGTTAATATTGCTTCTTCTGTGTGAGATCTAATGTAAACAACGGTTTATCTAACCTGATCTAACAAACTGCATAAGATTTTTTCAAAAATGTTGATATGGGGGGGCTAACCCAGAAGAGGTAAAAAAAAAAGCACTATTTAGCAATCAAAAAGTGTTTCCCAGTGCTAAACCTTTCATCCAATGTCTACATTGCTGCATTTATAAATTCCAAAAGCCAATATAAAGGAATAGTAGTAGTAAACAAGCACTTGTGGGTTCACTTAATCATTTATTTTTGTACAATTCTCCTTTAAGGGGGTGTGGCAAGGGGGTGTTTCCTATGCCTACATACTTTTGCTAAAATTAAAAAAAGAAAACAAATAAAATTAGACATGCTATCTGCCAATAGAACTTAACCAAAAAGTGCATTCTATGCATCCAAAAATATAGAAAATATACCAAATCAAATCATTATTCAACCAATAAATAAAATAAAAGCATCATGCATGTGTCCTGCTTCTTAATATAGGGGGGTCAACAATGCCAAGAGTTGGTGAAAGCAGGGGTCCATCACCCGGAAATAATTCAGAAAATCATTCGGATTATTCTCCTGGAGCTCCCACAGCAAAGCATATGACATAATTGGTCACGATTGATAAAGCAATCAATTTTTGGTCTAATAAATCCTCCTCCTGTTCCTGGACTGGACTTGGGTCAAAGCAATAACTCCAAGGCCAATAATAAATAACATGTTATCTCCTCCGATTCCCCAACATGGCTGGTTGACGAACGGCCATTCAGAAACGAACTGAAAAGAGCAAACTGAAAAGCCCGAAATGAAAAGCGCGACATGAAAAGCACGAATCAACACTCACCAAACTTCTAATAACACGAAATTAGCAGAAGGAGCCCAAAGGGTGGCACTAAAGAGCTGAAAAAACATATAGTACGTCACTACGTTCGTGTTTGTTGGCCGACAATTGTGTGCCGTTTGTATGCAAGACAAGTTTGGGGCCAACGCCCTTCGGACAAAAGTCTGAGGTTTGGTCTGTGGAAAATCCAATCGTGATGTACGAGGCTTAAAACACAGAGGCTTCCACTGACAATTTCTCCTTCTGAAAATGCTAGTTGCCTGGCTGTTATGTGAACACCATTTATAAAACACTGAAATTAAATTTCAGAATAATCACCTGCTGCTCCAGAACTGTATCAACGTGAGAATCTATGTTCTGGATATCATTCACTGCATCAGGAGTTTGATCGCGGGTGTATGAGCTTTTGCGTTGGTATAGACCCACATCAATGGCTGAAGGCCCACCGGTATTCTGGACGTAGACTTCCATGTAACAACTAAAAAGCATACAAAACACAGGGTTAGACAGTTTGAGTCTGTAAAGGTATAACACCTGAGTCTGCCCTGCCCCATTGGTTCTGTGTGCAGGGGAGGCTACTCAGGGCCCAGGGTGACCTAGATGTAAGGACGATAAGATACCAGGATGAAGAATTTCCCTCTGTACACCCTACACACAGTTTATTGCATAGTTTAGACAGATTAATAACCTTCAAAGATCCCATAGCTTTCTGATATCCCACTATGCATAGTATAGGTAACATGTATCTAAAAAAACAAAAAATGTAATATATTACAGCCTACCAGTCTTTAGATTTGTTGACTGTATTCATTTTTGGGGGTGTTCAAGCAGCTTAGGGTGACAATGTAGCCCTGTCATATAGTGACAACACTGCTCCTCTATTAATAGAGTACAGTAAGTGAGCGTTGTCACAATAGAGTGGGAAGTGTGTTACTGGCAGAATCACTAAGTAAAGGAAAAGGAAAAAAAAAGCCTGAAAAAAGGAAAACTAATGCAGCCACCACACCTTAGGACCAGTAAGTTACAATATATTACAATGTTGGTTTTGGGTTTAGATGCACTTTAAAGCGAACCTTCAGTCATTTTTTAAACTTTTCATCTATTAAATCTTCCACCCTAGTTGTTTTAACTTTCGATAGTAAAACATTTTTTTCCTGCCAGTAAATACCTTATACAGCCCACTTCCTGTTTCTTGTCTGGTAAAAAGCCTAGGCTTTATGACATCATGCACAGCTCTCTCACTCTCATGAGAGTTTGCCAGGAAGGGAGAGGGGATGAGAGCTGCAGGGCTACAGGGCTGCAGAGCTGGAGGCGTGCCTCTGTGTTTCTGTGTAAATCCAGGAAGTGATCAGTCAGCAGCTTCAGCTGCCCACAGTTAAAATAGATGCAGCCAGACTCCGTGGAGGGAAATTTCTGCAGCATATTTGGCAAGTACAGAATCACAGTATATACAGTATGTCACAAAAGTGAGTACACCCCTCACATTTTTTTAAATATTTTATTGTATCTTTTAATGTGACAACACTGAAGAAATAACCCTTTCCTACAATTTAAAATAGTGAGTGTGCAGCTTATATAACAGTGTAAATTTGCTGTCCCTTCAAAAAAAACTCAACACACAAATTAATGTCTAAACCGCTGGCAACAAAGGTGAGTACACCCCTAAGTGAAAATGTCCAAATTGTGCCCAATTAGCCGTTTTCCCTCCCCGGTATCATGTGAATCATTAGTGTTACAAGGTCTCAGGTATGAATGGGGATCAGGTGTGTTAAATTTGGTGTTATCGCTCTCACTCTCTCATACTGGTCACTGGTTCAGCATGGCACCTCATGGCAAAGAACTCTCTGAGGATCTGAAAAAAAAAGAATTGTTGCTCTACATAAAGATGGCCTAGGCTATATGAAGATTGCCAAGACCCTGAAACTGAGCTGCAGCAAGGTGGCCAAGACCATACAGTGGTTTAACAGGACAGGTTCCATTCAGAACAAACCTCGCCATGGTCGACCAAAGAAGTGCACATGCTCAGCGTCCAGAGGTTGTCTTTGGGAAATAGACATATGAGTGCTGCCACTGCCAGCATTGCTGCAGGGGTTGAAATGGTGGGGGGGGGGGTCAGCCTGTCAGTGCTCAGACCATACACCGCACACTGCATCAAATTGGTCTGCATGGCTGTCGTCCCAGAAGGAAGCCTCTTCTAAAGATGATGCACAAGAAAGCCCACAAACAGTTTGCTGAAGACAAGCAGGCTAAGGACATGGATTACTGGAACCACGTCCTGTGGTCTGATGAGACCAAGAATGTATTTGGTTCAGATGTTGTCAAGCGTGTGTGTTGGCTAAGTTCTATTGGCAGATAGCATGTCTAATTTTATTTGTTATCTTTTTTTAATTTTAGCAAAATTATGTAGGCATAGGAAACACCCCCTTGCCACACCCCCTTAAAGGAGAATTGTACAAAAATAAATGATTAAGTGAACCCACAAGTGATTTTTTACTACTACTATTCCTTTATATTGGCTTTTGGAATTTATAAATGTAGACATTGGATGAAAGGTTTAGCACTGGGAAACACTTTTTGATTGCTAAATAGTGCTTTTTTTTTTACCTCTTCCGGGTTAGCCCCCCATATCAAAATTTTTGAAAAAATCTTATGCAGTTTGTTAGATCAGGTTAGATAAACCGTTGTTTACGTTAGATCTCACACAGAAGAAGCAATATTAACAGTTATTTGCTGGGGGGGCTAACCCGTCATCAGCCCCCCTTTTAAAAAATTTACCAAAAAGTTAGCTATTTGTTAGATCTGGTAAGATCAAGTGGTTTTAACGTTAGATCTCACATAATTAGGGACTTATTATGTGGGCAAGTGTATAGACTCTGGGACTCTCGGATGATACCTGCCAGTTGTTCACGCAGATCCTCCAAGTCCCCTAAAGGAATCCATCAAACTCTTTCCCTGAACGGCTTATGCACTCAAAGAGATGATTCTGGTATTGGGCACTTTCTCTGAAATGATGTGAGATCTAAAGTTAAATCCACTTGATCTTACCGGATACAACAAATACCTATTAGCCTGAATGGTTTTTGGCCAGAAAATTTGACAAGGGGGACCAGCCCCCCCTCATTAATCACTTAATAAGTCTCTAATTATGTGAGATCTAACGTTAAAACCACTTTAATCTAACAAATAGCTTCCAAAATAGCTATAACTGTTTGGTAAATTTTTTGATAAGGGGGGGCTGATAGCGGGTTAGCCCCCCCAGAAAATAACTGTTAATATTGCTTCTGTGAGATCTAACGTAAACAACGATTGATCTAACCTGATCTAACAAAGATCTAACAAACTGCATAAGATTTTTTCAAAAATTTTGATATGGGGGGCTAACCCGGCAGAGGTCTTTTTTTGTACAACTATATAGATTAGACCAAAAATAAGGGGAAAATAAGGAGGAAAGAGCGACAGACGGACAGACGGACTTTGTTCCAAATCAGGGACAGTCCTTCGAAATCAGGGACATTTGGGTGCTATGCACGGGAGTAGTCACTCCCTAGGCACGGGCACCATTCAGTGAACACTTTTCATGCTCTCAGTGAATGCAAAGCATTCTCTGATTGGGATGTGGTAGAGAGGCAGGGCGGTGATGTATATTTTAGGCACAAATTACACAAGATAGTGTTTTTGGCGTTAACATTATATTGACCTATGTTGTGTTTTGTACTTTTTTCTCTCAGGTTATTACATTACAAAATTGGAACACAACCCAACAAGCAGTAGATGCAGTTCAGTCAATTACAGTCACTAAAAATTGTATTGGTCCATGTCCAGACATGTATTACAAACTCATCTTTGGGGCAGAAGAAACCGGTAAAAATGTTATGGCTTATAATAATCATTTAAAACATGTTTAAAATCTTGAACTATCTTCCTATGATGACTATACAGACTTAACCACTCATCTACCAGAGCCATTTTTCTGTTTAGTTAAATCCCCCAAAGACTATATATTTTTTAAAAGCAAAGATTCTGGAGAATTAAAATGGTGGTAGTTGCAATACTTTTATGTTACATGATATTAGCGCACATGTTTATCGAATGCACATTTTTAGTTAGTAAGATAATTTTAGCACAGAAATACAAAATATTACCCAATTCTTTGTAAAATATAAATATGAGGTTACGATGAGTAAATAGATACCCAACATGTCAAGCCTAATGCCGCGTACACACGATCGTAATTCTCGTCGGAAAAGCCTTGGATGGTTTTTCCGACGAAATTCCAACGAAATTCCGCTCAAGCTTGTGTTGCCTACACACGGTCACACCAAAGTCCGACCGTCAAGAACGCGGAGACGTACAACACTAAAGCCCCATACACACGCGCGGATTATCCGAGGACCATGTCCGTCGGACCATGTCCGTCAAACTTTGTCTGATGTTGGTTTTGCGTACACACGGTCAGACAAAGTTGTCGGAAAATCCGATCATTCTGAACGTGGTGACGTTTGTTGCCTACGACGGGACTACGTAGAGGCTAGTAGCCAATAGCTTTGGTCTTGTAATGTGATCTGAGCATGCGTAGCACTTTGTCCGGTCGGACAACCGTACACACGATCAGATTTGGTGTGATCGGACCGTGTTGACGGCAAATCTTTCCAGCAGAAGATAAGACTTTGTCCGTCGGACAAACCAACGAACACTGTCCGATGGTGCATACACACGGTCTGATTTTTCAACAACCTTGTCCGATCGGACAGAATCCATGAAAAAGTCCGACCGTGTGTATGGGGCTTAAGACGAGCCGCGAAAATTAAGTTCAGTGCTTTCGAGCATGCGTCGAATTGTTTCCGAGCATGCATCGGAATTTTGTGCCTCGGAATTGCCACAGACGATCGCAATTTCCGATAGAAACTTTTTCCGGTGGAAAAATTGAGAACATGCTCTCAATCTTTTGCTGGCCGAAATTCCTCCAGCAAAAGTCTGATGGAGCCTACACACGGTCGCATTTTCCGATGAAAAGCTCTCATCGGTCTTTTGCTGGCCAAATTTCCGATCGTGTGTATGCGGCATTAGGCTGGGTCCACTTATGTGCAGCCATGGTTCCCAGCATAGGGTCCGGTGCATTCCTGTTCACTAGTTCAGGTGCAAATCAGGTCTAAATTTTTGCCTAAATTTGCACCTAAATCGGACCCAAACAGGACACTTTTGGAATGCTGACCGCGGCCGCCCCGCACCTGTGTAAACCGACTACATTGAAAGCCGGTCACACTCGCATGTCATGCGAATTGGATGCTGCGAAACCCGCATCCAATCTGCACATATATGAACCCAGCATTTTAAAGCATTTACAGGGTATAAAATTATAGTTAACCATGAATGATGGCCCTATTAATTATTGCTGTCATCCCAACGATCATAGCTATATGTTACATGTAGCGCAATCATAATTTTTGTACATAGGTGCTCCTGCCAATGCATTTATGTTCTTATATGTGTAATTTTCCTGCAATGAAAATCACTCTATGAATGGAGGAGGAGGACCTTGCATTCATTCGCCCATCCTCCATTCATAGAGCACTTTTCATTGCAGGAAGCAATATTGTACCTTTTGTGAATAGAGAAGGGAGGAGGAAAAGACTGGCAGGGTGGACACTTTTGAATCCCTGTGACAGGTCCAGTGGTTTGTATTAACCCCTGCAGCATCTGATGCTCACAGCTGCTGGGGTATTGGGGGCACAAAAATTAAGATTTCAACAAAGGGACACCTTTCATGCAATGTAAGTACTGTCCCTTGTGCTGATTAAAAAAATAAAAAATAAATCACAAAACTTGAGCTTTAAGTAGTTTCCAATGATATAGACTGTTATGTTACTGCAGTGAAACAACTTAGTTTAATAAAGGCCTATTTTGTGTGCAACCTCGCTGACCCCCCCCCCCCCAAATATTATAACACCAAGATCCAGGTAAAGCCTGGTACACACGCCCATCATTTGGCATCCGACTGGTGTGTTCTGGCGGGGGGGGGGGGCATTCCCCCGCAGTCCCCCGGTCAGAACACAATAGCTCAGTGGGGAGATCGCATAGTTAGTACAGCAAGCTCCTCCTGGGCTCATCCATTCATAGTGCGTACCCCGCATAAGAATTCACATGCACAGTATTCACATTCAGAATACTTTACTAATCCCACCAGGGCATTAACTGTGGGATATTTGCTTATCCCAGAGTTCAGCTTTAACCAGACATCCAATTGGCTTCCAGTTTGGCCCAGGGCAAATGAGATTAGTTTCTGAATGTTTATGGATGTTTGCCTATTGGTGGAATTATTTCCTCCAAAACCAAGTAGAAGCCCACTAATAGTATGATGTCATTAACTAGATCTCAAATATAAGAAACAGAATCTTTTTTTAAAGTTTTTATACATTTCTGTAATATTTTATTGTTTAATTTTGTTTTTTCTAGCTCCGTTGTCAGCTGATGCAAGTGCTGCCGATGTTCAGTCAGCATTAAATAATCTGCAATCTATACAGCCAGATACAGTCAGTGTGATTATGGAAACGAATGACACCCAGAATGTGTATACAGTGACCTTCAATTCAAAAAGAGGTGCGATATTATTAGACACCTCATGAGATTAACCCTTTATATAATTATATCTGAAATTAAGACTTTTGCTTTTATTCACCTTGAGCAGAGACCTTCATATGATAGAACTTTATTCACTAATCTGCTTACTCTTAAACTGTCTCGATTTTGGTGGAATGGTTCCATCTCTGTCCATTCTACAGGTGGGAATCTTTTTCTCCTATTTTTTATATTTTGTTTCATTTTTTTCTTTTCATTCTAGACTAGGGAAGTTATGTTCATGTCATAGGACCATGCCTATTGTCAAGTATTTTTCTTTGTTATTGGTGAGTTCTCTAGTGCAGTGGTTTTCAAATACTGGGCTACAGCTTCCGTTCTCTTAGCCCTCCAGGCAGCTGCAGATCCCTTAACCTCCTACAGTGCCTCCCAGCTCCTGTATTGCCTCCCACAGTAGGCCACAGTGCCCCCAGACCCTCTGAAAGCCATCAACCTCCACAGTGACCCCAACCCCCCACAGTGCCCCCCAACTTGCTGCAGAGATTCCATTCCTCCATAATGCCCGGACCTCCAACAGTGTCCCACTGTACCCTCCAACCCAACATGGAGGAACCCTTGAAATAACTTTCTGGTCTCTGGAAAACCCTACCAATACACACAGCTCACAGTACATTTGTGGTTAATGGGAAGACTACCCTCTTTACAGATCACTAATATATCATTGGTATCAGTGGTTACTTATCTTAGCTTCTTATTAGTCAGAGCTCAAGTAACCTCTAGCAACCCTTGGAGGAACCCAATGGGACCAATGTAACTATGCCATAAAACCCATACCTAGAATTCAGCTTTAAGCCTACTTTGTTGAATGTTTTCTTTCTGCTGTTACAATCCACAGGAGAGTTCCCGCTGCTTTCATATGACATTTTGTATGGAAGCAATATGACTGTGGATATTGAAGAGCAAACAAAAGGTGCGGCAGACATGGAAACCTTCACACTGGTGTGGGACAATGTTTACTCCAAAGCCATACCTAGAAATGCATCAGCTGCAGAGGTAGGTTGAATACATATACATGAGATGTTGATTTAAATATGTGAAAATGTAACATACTTCAACTTTGATCTTATCTCTCTCTCTTTCCTTGTCCTCTGGGTTGAGGTATAATAACATACCAACCTATCCAGTGATTCCAGTGCTGTCCTGCCATTGCACATAGGGTCCTGCACCACCATCTTCTTTGCTAACTATATCAGGAGGCTTTCTGTCTCTTCCGGTTCCTAGGAGTCACCCGACTGATGACACTCCAGTGCGCATGCAAAGTGTGTTCTAGATATCCCCAAGGCCTCCAGGGATCTGTGACATGGCTATCCCAAGAGGCTTTAGTCTGACATGTCATTCTTGCCTAAGTGAGAAAAGAGGAAGCAAGGGCTGCACTCTGAAAAACATGGGTTGTTTTGCGGTTAATGAAAGGGTAGAGGAGTAAAATGTAATGAAGATGTGAAAGTGAGTGAAGGACCACCTTTAAGATGGGTATACTCCTTAGGATAGTTTAAGTAGAACTAAACCCAGATGCAAAAATTTAATATGTTGTAGCTTACTAATCTTTAAAGGGTTACCAAAGGCACATTTTTTATATTTTTTTATAACAAACATGTCATACTTACCTACTCTGTGTAATGGTTTTGCAAAGAGCAACCCTGTTCCTCCACTTTTGGGGTCCCCTGCTGGCACTCTGGGTCCCTCCCTCCCCCCGTTGAGTGCCCCCATAGCAAGCCACCTGCTATGGGGGCACTAATGCGTTTTTGCTCCCGAGCTCTGCTCTGTGTTTCCATATGGCACACAGAACAGGGCTTGGCTCTGCTCCCTCCCCACTGGCTGTGAGTGACAGCAGCCAGTGGCTCCCGCTGCTGTCTCTGATCCAATGAATAGGCAGAGACCCGGGACAGCTGTTGCTCTTGTGCACATCAGTACATCAAGATCAGACTTGGGTAAGTATTAGGGGGGCTGGTGAGGGAGTTGCATACTGCAAACCTTCAGCTTTTACAACTACTTTAAAGGTGGTGGGTACATAAGTTCTCCTTTTTTAAAAGCATAAGTGCACCCTAACACTAAAATCGCTACATCTACAGACATCGACAATATAAGCCTAACCTATCTAACCCTGTAAAGAAGAAATCAGTATACATACCTTTTTTGAATCTGATGCAATCCGATCCCACGCTGAGCTGTCAGCTGCGGCTTTACTGTGGAGGCAGGTGCAGAGGACACAGCCGGCAAGGGAAGGCCCATAGTAAGTCTATGGGTGACGCCACTCCCCATTCATTTCACAGCCGTCATCGGCTGTGTCCTCTGCAGAGCCTCTGACGCTGGAGACTGGACCGGATTGGCTTAAAAAAAGGTACGTATACTGATTTCTTCTTTATAGGGCTAGGTAGGTTAGGCTTATATTGTGGACGTCTGTAAATGTAGTGATTTTAGTGTTAGGGTGGACTTATCCTTTAAGTTTTTTATTTTTTTTTATTTTCACCTAGTAGTAACCACCTCGGCAGTAACATACTTCCTTTCTTAAGGTGTCTCCACTCTAGATGGAGGGCACTAATGGAGACACCTTTGGACAGCAGCAGTAGATAGACTTGATTTAGGCCATGCTCACACAAGACATACCATATGCCTGTGCAGGGCTGTGTTTACCTGTACAGGGAGGCACATGTGTTTCATGCATCCCCTTGTAGGCAGTCCCATTGATGTCTATGGGGACACAGTGGCTAAATCGACACAGTCGCTGTGTTCTAATATGACATGCGTGTGGGTGCAGGTGTGTGTCTGAATGGTCTAAGGTTATCAGTGGTGTACCCCAAGGTTCAGTGTTGGGACCCTTACTTTTTAATATCGTTATAAATGATATTGGGTCTGGGATTAAAAGTAAAATTTCAGTGTTTGCAGATGACACCAAGCTATGCAGTGGAATAACGTCCTTACAGGATGTCTCCAACTTACAAGCCAACCTCAATGCACTGTCTAATTGGGCGACTGTGTGGCAATTGAGGTTTAATGTTGATAAATGTAAAGTTATGCACTTGGGGGCTAAGAATATGCATGCATCATACATACTAGGGGGAGTACAACTGGGGGAATCCGTAGTGGAGAAGGATCTGGGGGTTTTGGTAGATCATAAGCTTATTAATAACATACAATGCCAATCTGTGGTTTCCAAAGCGAGCAAAGTCCTTTCTTGTATTAAGAGAGGTATGGACTCCAGAGAGAACAATATAATTTTACCGCTGAACAAATCATAAGTAAGACCTCATCTGGAATATGCAGTTCAGTTTTGGGCACCAGTTCTCAAAAAGGATATCGGGGAACTGGAGAAGGTGCAGAGAAGGGCAACCAAACTGATAAGAGGCATGGAGGAGCTCAGCTATGAGGAAAGATTAGAGCAACTGAATTTTTTTTCTCTTGAGAAGAGGAGTTTTAAGGGGGATATGATCAACATGTTCAAATATATAAGTGGTCCATATAGTGAACCTGATGTTAAGTTATTCAATCTAAGGTCATCACAGAGGACAAGGGGGCACTCTTTACGTCTAGGGGAAAAAAGATTGAATCTCCAAATACAGAAAGGTTTCTTCACAGTAAGAGCTGTGAAAATGTGGAATAGACTCCCTCCAGAGGTGGTTCTAGCAAGCTCAGTAGATTGCTTTAAAAAAGGCCTGGATTCTTTCCTAAATGTACATAATATAACTGGGTACTGACATTTATAGGTAAAGCTGATCCAGGGAATATCCGATTGGCTCTTGGGGGATCAGGAATGTTTTTTTTTTCCCCTGCTGTAGCAAATTGGATCATGCTTTGCTGGGGGTTTTCACCTTCCTCTTGAACAGCTGTGGGTGAAGGATTGTGTATATGGGATTGTATGATTTTTTTTTTTTATTGGTTGAACTAGATGGACTTTTTTCAACCTAATTAACTATGTAACTATGGGGTTGATCTACTAAAGGAAAATCCACTTTGCACTACAAGTTACATACAGGCACACCCCACGTTTAAGTACACAATGGTGTTTATTTACTATAGCTAGAAAGTGCAAAATCAGGCTCACTTCTGCATATAAACCAATGAGCTTCTAACCCCAGCTTGTTCAATTAGGCTTTGGTAATAAAACCCGGAAGCTCATTGGTTTCTATGCAGAAATGAGCCTGATTTTGCACTTTCTAGCTTTACTAAATAAACACCATCACGTACTTAAAAGTGGGGTATGTCTGTAGTTACATAATTAGTCAGGTTGAAAAAAGACACAAGTCAATCTAGTCCAACCATAAAAAAAAAATATATATATATATATATATAAAATGAAAAAATATCATACTGAAAGTGCACTTGAAAGTGCAGTCGCTGTAGATCTGAGGGGAAGATCTAAAGTGAGGGGAAGCTCTGCTGATTTTACCATCCAATCATGTGCAAGCTAAAATGCTGTTTTTTATTTTCCTTGCATGTCCCCCTCATATCTGCAGCGACTGCACTTCCAAGGGCACTGCAAGTGCACTTGTAGAGCAAAGTGGATTTGTCTTTAGTAAATAACCCCCTATGTGTCCCTATACCCACTCACCCGCGCCCACATGGAGGTCATATTGGGACACAGAGGTATAGAACCCCCTGTGTGAACACGGGCTAACAAATTAAGGCCAAACTCCATCGAACACTTAAGTTACAGCAACATTTTTTTTCCCTTTGTAATAAAAGGTTTACATAAATTAATCAAAGCTGACCATTATAAGTACCCCTATTAGTGTTAAATGGATTGTCTCAACCCTCTAACTGCCACCTTTTCTGGAGAGTTTGGTCTGTTAAAGAGGAAAAATCACAGGGTGAAAATAAAGGATAAAAGACTATTAAAGGAAACAAAGGTAGCCATCACTGCTAAGAATATGAAATATTTGTTTTGCGGTTTAATATCACTTTTAAGATTGGCTAGCAAGCATGTAGAGGGAGCATGCATGTTATTATTATTATTGTTATTTATACAGGATTTATATAGCGCCAACAGTTTACACAGCGCTTTACAACATAAGGGCAGACAGTACAATTACAATACAATATGGAGGGGTTCCGGGAATGCTTCCTTTCATATATAGGACCATAAAATATTTCCTGTCTGTTTCTCCTGCCCTCATCACCATTTTTTGTACATGCTTTTAGACATTTAGCATGATTTAACATTTAGAAATGATGAGTAAAAGTTGATGGAGTAAAAATTTAGTGCAGCCCAACAATTTCTTACAGCATCTCCCTAAAATCTAGATTTTAGGTGCATAAACACATTCACCCCAATGTCGTCATTATAATTGATCAGATAACCATTTTTGCATCTACCCAGCACAGATAAGCCAGCAATTACAAGTCATTATTTATCTTAGATTATGGATCTGTCTATATACTGTATTTATATGTAGTGGACATCCCTCACTTGTAAATCCTCTTATGATTCATGTCAGAACAATTAACTTGGATTGTCTTTTCTAATCCCTCTTAAACCATTTGATCCCTATAGATCTCTGCGGTATTAATATAAACCATAGTACGAAGCCCATTGATTACTATCATCTCCCTCTTGTCAAGGCAACTCAGTTATGACTCAACACTGGAGTGACTGTCATAGCTAGATCCTCCCAAGCAGGAGGGTTTTAAAGGGAATGTAATTTTTTAGCAAAAGGAAATTTGTATCTTTAATGACCTCAACATTTAAAAAATTTTGGTTACCTGGCAGTCACACTGGTTTATGGGCTTCATTACTTCTTGAGGGTTTTAAATGTACGTGAGATCCGCAATTTAGAAACGTTGTGTATACTTTGTTATTATGTGTGTGCATGACTCAGAAGCCACTGCAAAAAAAGGATAACCAGATAGCTAGCATTAGACATGTGCACAACAAATAAATTTGTTTATTTACGTTTCGTTTATTTAGTTTCTGTTGATTCGTAATGATTCGTAAATTCGTACGTCGTCGGTGTTCGTATTCGTAACGATTCGTATTTTCATTAGAGTTATTTTTTTCGTTGATTCGTTTTTCCGTTAGTTTAATTTTCGTTTATTCGAAATTCGGATGCATTCGTATTTATTTGTACATTCGTAACATTCGTAGATTCGTAATCGGAGCATAATTCATAATTTTATGTAATGTGTATGCTATTATTACATTTTAAGAGACACGGAAAATTACGAATCGAAAAAAAAAATGTTACAAATGTACGAATTTTTTCGTTCAATCCATTCGAAGCACGTTAAGCAGCGCCATTGTAAGAGACACAGAAAATTACGAATCGAAAAAAGAAAAAGTTACGAACGTACGAATTTTTTTCGTTCAATCCATTCGAAGCACGTTAAGCAGCGCCATTGTAAGAGACACGGAAAATTACGAATCGAAAAAAAAAAAAATAAGTTACGAATGTACGAATTTTTTCGTTCAATCCATTCGAAGCACGTTAAGCAGCGCCATTGTAAGAGACACGGAAAATTCCGAATCGAAAAAAAAAAAGTTACGAATGTACAAATTTTTTCGTTCAATCCATTCGAGGCACGTTAAGCAGCGCCATTGTAAGGGACACGGAAAATTACCAATTCAACAAAAAAAAAGTTACGAATGTACGAATTTTTTCGTTCATTTTGATTTTCGTTGTTCCTGTTTTCGTTTTTCGGATTTTCTTCTTTCGTAGATTCGTTGTTTCTAATTTGTTTTTTTCGGATTTTCGTTGTTTTCGGATTCGTTCGATTCGAACGATTCGTTATTCGTTAAAATTTTTACCGAATCGTTTGTTCATTCGTACGATAACAAATGAACGAAAATAACGAAAAAAAAAAAACGAAAAAAACGAAAAAAAAAAAAAACTAATTGCACATGTCTAGCTAACATTTTCAGAAGGCGGGGACAGGAAAGGCAGCCTAAATATTTATCATGTTGTTACAGATGAGTAAACTTTCTGACACAGCTGCATTGTTATGTGAGCAGCATTAATAGCTCACTGATTGGTATCACATGTTGCCTGGGATAGCTTCTTAATAAACAGAGTTGCGTGCTAAATCCTTTATTTATAAAAACAAAATGGCAGAGCTATTCATCCTGTGGAACTGCATATATATTTGTTCTATGAGAATGGTGACAAAATTGAATGTCAAATTTTCCCTCCAGGTTCTTCATTTATATAGCGCAAAATTAATCAGGAAAATACCACATTATGGGCACTAGTTGGAGCTGATGATAATCAAAAAAATATTGAAATGTAAATATAGTATTCCCGCGCTAATGGAAAAAAAATGTGATGTACAATAGGTAAGGTGCAGCGAACACCGAATGGGCTGAAACCAGAAAACCCAAATACAAGTAAATGAAAAAAATCAATATGTGGTGTCGCGCTCCTAGTATAAATACTGCATAAATTGGCTGTGAGTGTCAGATCAGCAGACAAGAGATAATATGCAGGTACACTGGTACAACTCTGGCTGAACCATCAATAAAACAGTACAGTAAATATAGTAAAATAGGTAAAAGAGCAATCATCAATAAGAAAGAATGCTTTAAAATATTTAGGTATATAAATATATAAAGTGACTAGTGTATAAAAAACCTTAGTAAAAAACACACTAAAGTGCATAAATAAATAAATGTGCAAAACCACATAAATAGATATAGTGACTAAGAGCAATGTAATCACTAGGTGGCAGTGGAGGTAAATAAATAGTGAGGTGATGATGAGTGGTTCAAGTTGGCATGGATAGAAACATGTATGCCACAGTGGAGGCCAGGATAAAAGAGGTCAGGGTAAGGGTAAAGAAGGGGGGCGAATAAAACAATATGATATAAGTGGATAATCTGACCATAAAAAGTAGGTGATAATGCTAGTGATAGCAGTAAATAAAAGATTGACAACAAATGTGGAAAAAATAGCAACAGAGAGGGAAGTGATTAAATAATCAAAATTGTAATGTGATTAAAAGATCATCATGTGCAAAATATATGACAGTCCATAAAACATAAAGTTCTGTGAACAACACAAGTCTGAAAATGACAGGTGTGATCCAATCTGGGCTACACTCTGGTGCCGAAGTGCCAAGTGAGAGTGGGAGGTGGTGAATCGAGCTTGCCCAGGGTGACAGTAGTGCTGGGGTCTTCAGTGCTGGTAGCACCCGTGGGTGTACTCCCTAATTACCTTTATGCTGCAGGTATGTAGCATATAAGAGGATGCCAGGCAGATGGGGTCTCTCTGGGGGGTGCTTCGGTGGTCTCTCTGGGATGTTGCTCGAGGGGTCTATATGCCAGTCCTAATCTCCTGTCCTAGATGTTTGGAGCCTATACAATGGTTGCTACCTGGCGCTCTGGACCAGGTTCCGCTCAGCATAAACCAGAGTAGGTGGGTAGGGGGGGGGAGGAACAGAAAGGACTCGTATAGTGTAGTAGTTTTTTAGAAAAACAGTAAATGAGCTTTATTCTTTAAAATGTTACTCACATAAATATTGCAGTTACAATGTGGATTCAAAACGAGCGCCGAGCTCGTAACCAGTGCGTCACTTCCGGGGTCCGTATCCTACGCGTGTCGTCACCGTCACGTGAAGCCGATGAAGTCACGTGACGGTGACGACACGCGTAGGATACGGACCCCGGAAGTGACGCACTGGTTACGAGCTCGGCGCTCGTTTTGAATCCACATTGTAACTGCAATATTTATGTGAGTAACATTTTAAAGAATAAAGCTCATTTACTGTTTTTCTAAAAAACTACTACACTATACGAGTCCTTTCTGTTCCTCCCCCCCCCTACCCACCTACTCTGGTTTATGCTGAGCGGAACCTGGTCCAGAGCGCCAGGTAGCAACCATTGTATAGGCTCCAAACATCTAGGACAGGAGATTAGGACTGGCATATAGACCCCTCGAGCAACATCCCAGAGAGACCACCGAAGCACCCCCCAGAGAGACCCCATCTGCCTGGCATCCTCTTATATGCTACATACCTGCAGCATAAAGGTAATTAGGGAGTACACCCACGGGTGCTACCAGCACTGAAGACCCCAGCACTACTGTCACCCTGGGCAAGCTCGATTCACCACCTCCCACTCTCACTTGGCACTTCGGCACCAGAGTGTAGCCCAGATTGGATCACACCTGTCATTTTCAGACTTGTGTTGTTCACAGAACTTTATGTTTTATGGACTGTCATATATTTTGCACATGATGATCTTTTAATCACATTACAATTTTGATTATTTAATCACTTCCCTCTCTGTTGCTATTTTTTCCACATTTGTTGTCAATCTTTTATTTACTGCTATCACTAGCATTATCACCTACTTTTTATGGTCAGATTATCCACTTATATCATATTGTTTTATTCGCCCCCCTTCTTTACCCTTACCCTGACCTCTTTTATCCTGGTCTCCACTGTGGCATACATGTTTCTATCCATGCCAACTTGAACCACTCATCATCACCTCACTATTTATTTACCTCCACTGCCACCTAGTGATTACATTGCTCTTAGTCACTATATCTATTTATGTGGTTTTGCACATTTATTTATTTATGCACTTTAGTGTGTTTTTTACTAAGGTTTTTTATACACTAGTCACTTTATATATTTATATACCTAAATATTTTAAAGCATTCTTTCTTATTGATGATTGCTCTTTTACCTATTTTACTATATTTACTGTACTGTTTTATTGATGGTTCAGCCAGAGTTGTACCAGTGTACCTGCATATTATCTCTTGTCTGCTGATCTGACACTCACAGCCAATTTATGCAGTATTTATACTAGGAGCGCGACACCACATATTGATTTTTTTCAATCAAAAAAATATATATTTATTTATTATGAATAACATATGACCTGGATAGAAAATAACCTGATAACATTTGTTCTTGCCCCCATTTACATAGAACAAATGTGCTCGAAGAACCAATGTTTTATATATACACCCCTGGATAGGTAAAAACAGCTAAATACAGTAATTTAAAAGCATATAAAGTTTTGAGTAGATGTAAACTCTAACTGAATGACATTTAATTTGCCAAAGCTCTATGCATCATAAACAATTGTCATATTTCTTTTCGGTAAAATTGTTTTCAACCTTTTTATATCTTTTGTTATATCTCAGTGCTTCCCATTTCCTGCAGCCTCTTTGCAGTCATTAGCTGTCTATATGCGCTTTAGTGATGGCTTGATGGCATTTCTCAGGACTGGTTTTCTGATGGTGACACCAGTGGATCATATCTGTGCAGTGGGGTTCATTTACTAAAGGCAAATAGAATGTGCACATTGCAAACTGCAGTGTCACTCTGCAAGAACAGTTGCTCCAGAGCTTAGCAAATGAGCAGAAGCTCTGCTGACTTCCATCATCCAATCATGTGCAAGTAAAAATGCTGTTTTTTTTTTTTAAATTTTCCTTGCATGTGATTGGGTATTCTGTGCATATTGAAGCTTTACCTCATTCACTAAGCTCTGAAGCAACTGCACTTGCAGGGGGCAACTACACTTTTGCCTTTGGCAAATCAACCTCATTGTGTTTTTAAAAGGCCACTTGTAATCTCCATCAGAATCATTTATGGCAGGGTGACAACACTGTAGAGACAGGGGCAAAGCATTGTCACCCGATAACAAAGGAAGTACATGGACAAGGACCTTCATGGCAAGATCTCCAGTTTTTATTTTAATAAAAGCTGTGGAATTAATATTATTGCAAATTAACCGCTTCCCGACCGCCTCACGCAGATATACTGCGGCAGAATGGCACGGGCAGGCAAAATTACGTACCTGTACGTGGCCCTTTAATTGCCTGCCAGCGGCGCGCTCGCGACCCAGTCAGGAGCTACGTGACCCCGGCCGCGGGACCAGCGGACCCGATCGCCGCTGGTGTCCCCGATCGGGTCACAGAGCTGAAGAACGGGGAGAGGTATGTGTAAACAAACCTCTCCCCGCACTTCCTACTCTGCCTGTCGTTGATTGGCTGTTCCCGGTCATCGGGAAAGCCGATCAATAACGTCAGACGTCAGCCCCGCCCCCTAATGTAAAAAAACACACACACGTCACAGACCATAACCCCTCCCCTCCCCTAGTGGTTAACTCTTTCACTACCACTGTCATTTATACAGGAATCAATGCATTTAAATACTATTGATTGCTGTATAAATGACAATGGTCCCAAAAATGTGTCAAAAATGTCCGATGTGTCCGCCATAATGTCGCAGTCACAATAAAAATCGCTGATCGCCGCCATTACTAGTAAAAAAAAAAAATATTAATAAAAATGCTATAAAAACTATCCCCTATTTTGTAAACGCTATAACTTTTGCGCAAACCAATCAATAATCGCTAATTGCGATTTTTTTTTACCAAAAATATGTAGAAGAATACGTATCGGCCTAAACTGAGGAAAAAAACAATTTTTTATATATTTTTTGGATATATTTATTATAGCAAAAAGCAAAAAATATAGCATTTTTTTTCAAAATTGTCGCTCTATTTTTGTTTATAGCGCAAAAAATGAAAACCGCAGGGGCGATCAAATACCACAAAAGAAAGCTCTATTTGTGGGAAAAAAAGGACGCCGATTTTGTTTGGGAGCCACGTCGCACGACCGCGCAATTGTCAGTTAAAGCGACGCAGTGCCGAATCGCAAAAAGGGGCCTGGTCCTTTGGCTGCCAATTGGTCCGGGGCTGAAGTGGTTAATTGTGAAATTACATCAGCATTTAAAACCTATATGAGATTTTAATGATTGTGTTTACATAAATGTTCAGTGTATGTACAGTGCATGTATTTGCATACATTGTCCATGCTATCTTTCTGTGTCTAGTCTTATACATAGCCCCTGGCTCCTGTAGTGTGCCGATTGGTTCCTGAATTCTAATTTCATTTTTCCACCCTTGCTTTACTCGAAAAGTAGAACTGAATTGCAATTTCTTACTTAATAACTGCCACAGGTATTATCATTATTATTCATAATATTATCTTTAAACTTTATATTTCTTTAGGTGCAGTCAGCTATATTAGACATGGCGAGCGGTAAATGCTCTGATGTAATTGCCAATCAAAAGGAAGGATTATCTATCAAGTACTTCAGGAACTATGAATCAGATTTTACTTCGGTAAATGCCTTGTATATGTTTTACCTTTTTGAAAAAATGTGATCAAGTTAATGCAATCCTCTTTATTAGTGTGCGTTCACATTATAAAAGCACAGAGGAAGCAGGACTTGGTCATCACATGTACAATATGTGCTTCCTGCTTAGTAGTGTTACACAATGGTTGTGCTTTACAGTTTCTTTGCCTTCAAAGTATACAAGGACTCGGGCTGGAAAGTCAGTCTCATCGAAGAACCGTCCACTGATTGTGATCACTGTGCCTCCTTGCACGCTTCCAGAAGCAGGGAAAATCCCGGTTACCTCTGGATGACAGAATACAGGAAAGACGTTCTTTGTTTTCTTTTTAAATAAAGGGTTAATAAAAGGGGTAAATTATTATTTTTGTTACCTGCATAGGTCTGGAACATACTGATTTTATTGAGGGAAGACACAAAGTATGTAGAAAGACCTGGTAAACTCCTGTAATGCAGAATTAAATGTATTTCAGGACCACACAAGATATATTTACTCTCCCATAATGGGTCTATACAAGACTAATTATCTTGACAAGCAACCTGCTCATGAAAACATTTAGACAGTGCTACATGTGTAAAGACAACTAGTACCTTGCTAAATTACAGAAAAAAACTTGTGTGGTTCAGGAATATTTTTTATGTGTGACTAAGACTAGGACTCTGGCTTCAGAGTTTGGCAGGCAGCGCCTATCAAACTTGCCCATTGAGATCAATTGGGCCGCACCATAACCATAAGCTAAATACTTGGCTTGCAGTTGCAGTGCAGTCCCACAATCTAAAATTGCCTTTCAACAATTACAGAAAAAACAAAAAACAGGCATTTTAATAGCGCATCCTGAATCCTTGCCAGCTGCTATCCTCTGAAAATGAGTGGATTCCTTTAAGAGGGCGGCAAGCATTACTGCTTGTCTAAAAGAGTCCTTACCATATTTCCATTATTATTTTTCATATATATATATATATATATATATATATATATATATATATATATATATATATATATATTTGTAAGCACTATTTACGGTTGCTGTATGAACACTAGGCAGAACATTCAGAATTCTTGCTGAGCAACCGCTGTAAGAAAATTGATCAAAAAAAAGAACTCAAAAGTGTAGATTGCTCGGCAGACAATGTGCAAACTGGTCTAAAAAAGTGTTTTTTTAATGCTTTTTAGTTCAATCTGTTTATTAGGTTTCACAAACAGTACAAACGAGATTGCTCCTCATAATTCTGTTCCACAAAAGAAGACAATAAACACATAAGGAACCAATAGAGAATCATCACATGAAAGACAAGAAGAGACGCAATGCATAACTATCAATAATAGCCCTCAATCATATAGAGCGTAGTATAAGAGCAGCCCTGACAACGAAATAGCCGAGGTACATAACATATAGCACTAGCAACATATTAATGAAAAATGTCTGACAGGCCTGTTCAGGGCTATACCATTAAGGTTTTCATATTTCCCCTTATTGGAGTGCAAAAAAGGCGCCAATCATAAAAATACCAACAGTTCTGAAAAAGTTAACATTTTCAATTAAACATTAATGCATCCCAAAGCTGTTAGGATCTAGTCTTCCAACCTGCCCGTTTTGGCTGGATCAGGCATTTTTTCATACTTGCGATCCAGGAGTCCCTGCTATCCCCATTCTCAGGTGATGAAAGCAGCACCTTAAATAGAGCTGATAGTGCTGATATGCAGTGTTCTCTCTTGAAGGAAATATGTTAGCCGCAATGTGTTATGTAGAGTGTAACTTACCGTCCATAACGGTCATCCAAAATAAAGCTGATATTGTGATGGCCTTTACAAAAAAATAAAAATTAACACTTGTTAAGCCTACCCAGTCTAAATACATTCCACAAGAAAAACTCACATTAATCTACAACTTACCAACATAGGTGCCAGTATCATGGCATATCATGGAACCATAGTCACTATTTGCAGTGTCCAGTTGTAATCCGTACCTAGAGAAGGAAATAAAAAGCTGCATTTTAATACTAGGCTAGTAAGGCTTGTTATTAAAGTGGACATTTAATTTTTTTAACAATTTTATCATTTACATTTTTGCCTCCTCATATATATATATATATATATATTATTTTTTTTAACTTTTATTAGATACCCTTTTTAATGTTTGCTATCCCTTAACTTCCTTCTTTCTCGCCTAAGTGAGAATCACGCACACTGTACTCCCCAAAGACTCCTGGGATATCAACGTCATATATCCCAGAAGTATTTAGGCAATAAACTCTTGTGTAATTGCAATATTTACTCCCCTACTACACTTAAACAGAAAATTATGGAGAGATTTCCAAAAAGATGTTCATCAGAGAGGGCAGACTGGATATAACAAGATTTTATTAAAGCTTATCCACACAATTTAAATATACGAAAATATAATTTAGTATTTAGGTATCCCTCCAAAAACCAAACCCATTAAAAATTAAGGCAAGGTCTTAATATGACACCGGTGTCTCACATCTATGTATAAATATACATAGTCATTCATGCGCATCATCCATTCAGTCTACACACATTAATCTATCTGAAAGGTTAGAAAAAAACCTGCAAGGTACCAAGCAGGATTTGTTGTAAAAATGATATACGTATCAAAAATTGATTGAATAATATCCTTAAAGATTTAGTTGATATGTTGATTTACTCCACTAGGACAAACACAAAAGGAAAGTAATTGTAGATTAATTCCATAGACTTCGACTCAAGGTATCAAGTGACCGTAAGTAAGATTTCACAGTTCCAGCATATGCAAGGGATCTCTTAATGGACTTCAGATATCACCGCTCTCACTAGCAGGTGTATCTATAGAGCAATTAGCAAGGAAACAAATGGGAATACTTTGAGTAGAGCAATATTCTCATTTATATATAAAATTATTGATACAGCTCACCGTTTGACGTCTTGTTAAACTTTATTTCTTGTGCTCGTTGATATTTGTTGCCGTTTGCTCAGAAACCCACATCTCATGTGGGCAGCAGCATAAGTGTCGTTTAAAGATAAATGTCCTTACAGATCACGGATTTGTGTTGCAGAGCTTGGATACTTCTCAGCCTGTACGGTTACATAGTTGTGATTATATAGAGATGTCAGTCCTCTGATGCTTGCCAGTTCGCCCGTCGCCTAAATGCGACCATTAGTGGAGTCTCAGGATGACAAAATATAGCGCTGTAAAAGTTAAGATTCCGGTGTGCACCTCACATAAAGCGTGGTGCAGCCCTCCCCTACTACACTGCTGTGTCATCCAAAGTGTGTGAGGAAACAACTAGAGCGCCGGGTGGCCCATATTCAATTGAGTCATCTACAAAAATGATATCAGAATCACATTATGCAAGTAAAAACAGTAAAAAATATCAAAAACGAATAGGTTACTAAAGTACAAAAAATTTGGTGGCGTGGCCTGCACAGGCATGTGAGTGGATGCACTACACGGAGCTCCCACTGCATCTCCTTGTTTGATCCTGTTCCCGCTGTAGATCCGAACCAGCACTGACCCAAACTGCTTGCCACCACATCCGAAGTGACTCAGGAGTGAACAAACTGACTCACAGAGCCCATGAAGACCTGCAAAGGAGAGAAAATGCAGCAGCCGCAGCGGCCATGGAGGTCCAAGATGGGGCCAGTCCTCACAGTCTCAGAGAACAGTCACGCGCTGACAAACAACAGGAGGTTGGCGATAAGTTCCTCAAATCTAACAAGACACAGGGGAAAGAGCTGTCCAGGGACATGCTTTATTATACTCAAAGGCTGCAGGGGACAGGCTGCTCCACACACAGACCCCTGCTCCTGAGCTGGACAGACAGCACAACCTGTCTGCCTTGGACGACATGCTGTCTCTGGATATCTCCCCTGTCCCTACCCCTGACATATTTGACATGCTGCAGGACGAAACCCCACAACTCACACTCACTGAAATCCTGCATACAGTCCAGAGGTGCACCGCCTTGGTGGATGGCCTGCAAGAGAGGTTTCGGGGGCTCACAGAAACAGTATCCCTGATGCGGCAAGATCTCCAGAAAATAGGAGAGAACCACGGCTGTGGAGAGCAGGATTAGTGACATGGAAGATCACTTACCCCAGCTCACCAGAGACACCAGGGCAGCAATACAACAAGCAGCACTGGACAATGCTAAAACTGATGACATTGAGAACCGCCTGCAGCGAAATAATGTGCGCATTGTGGGGCTCCCTGAAAAGATCGAGGGCCGGGACCCCACAGCATTTACAGAACAATGGCTGCAAGATCTCTTTGGCAAAGAGGCCTTCACATCACTGTTTGCGGTTGAGCGGGCCCATCGCAGACCACCTCGGCCACTCCCAAGATCTATGCTGGCAAGGCTCCTGAACTACAAAGATCGTGAGATAATACGTAGGCTGGCGCGGGAGAAAGGCTCTGTTCTCTTCAACGGGACTAAAGTCTTATTCTATCCTGACTTCTCAGCTGACATACAGGAATAGATCTAAATTTGCCGATGTGAAGAAACGTCTACAAAAACTTTAAGTGACATATGCCATGCTGTTTCCAGACAAGTTGCGAGTTACACCCAGAGGGCAATCCACATTTTTTGAATCGGCCTCTGGCACAGTCACCTGGCTAGACCACAATGAACACAACCTCTGATGACGCAGAGATGCCGACAGGGGGGGGCTGATACCCGGAAACCCATTCTGGTAGGACCGATGTGATCACTGATGCTTCTACTCAAGCTTATCCTTCCTACAGTAGGACACATTACAGTTTGCCCAAATCAGAGCTATGAATAGCTTCTGCTACCACGCTAAGCGCTATGTTCAGCACCATGCAACAGTGTGTAAGTCGGGCATGCACTCTTCTACTATGCACCACTATGTCCCAGTTGAGGGGGCTATCTTGTTGGTGCCCGGTTGGCACCTGTTTGTTCATCAGACACTGGCCTGTGGGGGAGAGGAGACGGATCATTCCCACCCCGTTCAAAGTGGCTACGGTCACTCAGCAGGCCAGATTCATGCTACTCTATGCATCCACCATTGTTGCGCAGTTGCGCTCTGTTTTGCAACCTACAGTTCACTATCTTATTGAGCTTAACCGGACATTTTTTAAGCCCTCAACCTTGTGTCACACAAAGTCAGCAAGTGGCTACCTGCATGACCGAGGGACTGATTTACAAAGTATACTGGCTACTACTCCATTAGTGTCTTGGAACGCCTGGGGAGTGCATGACCCATTAAAACGCACTTTGATTAGCAAGTCTGTAGAAATTTCATCCAGCCACAATAGGCCTGCAGGAGACTCACCTCACAAGGGATACGGTGAACTTTATGCAATATACCTGGGTGGGCAACGCGTATCACTCCACTCACTCTGTCTATTCCCGCGGAGTGAGTGTGTCGATCCATAAATCCTTGGCTTACCAGGAATTAGACTCAAAGATTGACCCACTGGTGCGATATGTTTCTGTATTGCAGACTGTTTAACTGTGATTATTGCATTTGTGTATATCCCCCCTTCATTTTCTAGGGGGATTTTACAACACCTTCTGTCGTATTTGCTTGACAAGCCTGAAGTCCCCACCATAATTCTGGGAGACTTTAATGGCTACCTGGACCCTAGGTTGGACAGGCATCCTCTGGTCCAGTCTCTGTCAGGCAGAAGAGGCACTATTCTTAGCCATTTGCTGGCGAAGGTGGGATGGACAGATGTATGGCGAATGAAACACCTTACAACCAAACAATTTTCGTGCTTCTCCAAAACTTATGGTTCTCTTTCCCGCATAGACCTGTGTGCCGGCTCTTCAAATGCCCTTAACCTAGTTACTAAAGTAGAATACTTTCCCAGGGGGATATTTGAACACTTCCCAATGGTGGCACATCTAACTACACGTCCAGCTATCTCCCTGCCGAAAGCCCCATGAATACTAAACGCCTTTTGGATGAAACTTTTTTCTTCCCATGAGAGGGTGGTAAAACAAATAGAGGGATTTTTCCATGACAATAAAACTTATCCAGATGCTTTATTGAAGTGGGATTCCTTTAAGGCTTGCCTTAGAGGCACATTTATAGCGTAAATTGCAGCCATAAAATATAAGTCCTCTGCCTTCCTGGAGCGGGTGGAAAATCAAGTTCGACAGTTGGAGCTCTCCTATGGCACTGACCCGTCCGACTCTGCGAGGGATGCATGGATATCTGGCCAGGATTCCCTGGACCGGTTCAGATCCTCCGCCGCAGAGTGAAAACAATTTTTTACTAAACAGGCGTTCTATGAGGAGGGGGAGAAAACAGGTAATTGTTAGCTAGAATCGCTAGGTCTTACAAGTCCTCCTTAGCTATAGGGGCCATTCGATGCTCCAATGGGTGGCTGGTGGATGACCCCAAGCTCATCATCACTGAATTAGCATCTTTCTATAAAAGCTTGTACAGTCCATGTGATGGTTACTCTGATGAGGCACTACAGAGTTATTTGAAAAATATCTCCCTACCGGCTCTGACCCATAAGGCTCGCCAGGAGCTGGAAGCACCACTCTCGTTGGAAGAGTTGTACCTGTACCTACCTGTAAGGCATCAGGGGATGATGGGATCCCCATGAAAGTCTACACCCAGTATGTGGAAGTAATCCTACCTAAATTACTGGCAGTATTTAACTCCTCGTTGAAAACGGGACAGCTGCCCAAAACCATGTCAAGGGCAAATATCATACTAATGCTTAAATCAGGAAAGGAACCGGCAGATCCAAGCTTCTATAAGCCCATCTCCCTGTTGCAAAGTGACGTAAAAATACTGGCCAAAGTCCTAGCAATAAGACTTAACAGGGTTGTTCTGTCTATTGTTCACCCAGATCAGGCAGGCTTCATGCCACACAAATCCACGGCGACCAACCTCAGAAGACATTTTCTGAACATGCAAACCCCAGCAGATAACGCCGGCCACAGGGCACTGTTGCCAATAAGGCATTTTGACAGTATCAGCTGGCGCTATCTATGGGCTGTATTGTGCAAATTTGGATTTGGCCCCAGGTTTATAGCTTGGACACGGCTGCTGTATACTTCTCCTTAGGTCACCATACGCATGTCTGACAGGATGTCCCCGGTCTTTGGACTGGGCAGGGGAACTTGCTTCCTGTCAGCAAGTGTTTTTTTTTGAGCTGGTGATCAGCTGTTTAGTAAAAGGGATCCAGGCGGCTTTAAAGCCATTCGATAACTTATACACCACTGCCACCTGTGATGGATCCTGAGTTCTCCCAGCCTTCTATGGAGCCTGGGTCTGCGGTAAGTGGCCAAGATCGCATCACACAGAGAAGATGAAAAAACTTCCATTCCCCGTTCTCCTCTGTGACAAATGAACCCGGAAGTGATGATGATTTTGTCACTTCTGGTTTCAGAGCTGGACAGCCAGGGAAGCAGAAAATCAAGCACGATCTGTGCTTGGTTAGCTGCTTTAGAGGACAGGGGAGACATTGGGGTCTAAAAGAACCCTGGTGTCTCGTTAAAGAGTACCTGTCCAAGGCCAAAAGCTATCACACGGGAGATTGTTAGCCCCATTATAAAAGCAATGAATTGAAATGAAAAAAAAAAAAGTGGAAAAAAAAATATAAATAAAATAATAAACAATAATAAAAGCACCCCATCAACACCCCATACACATAAATGCAAACGCACCCGCAGGTCCCTCGCACATATGTAATCAGCAATTGCACCACAAATGTGAGGTATCACAGCGAACATTAGCATGAGAGCACTAATTTGAGGGCCATAATTCACGATTGACTCTAAATTAATAACCTGCAAAGGCTTTTAGAATGTAACCTATGGACAATTATAGGTGCTGTAGTTTGTCCAGCCAGTCTTCCCCATCTATAGATAATGACCAGCAGTAGGACATTTACACAATCGACTCTATTTCAATTTAGAATTTCTTTAAAAAACGCATAATATACATTTTTGGCAAATGTTTCATTTTAAAATGAGCTTATACTACATTCCTAATAATATTTTCCTTCTTTTTACAAATCTGCTGTGGCAAAGTACTTACAATGTGTCAGAATTGGGTACTAGCAGCAAACATGGCATTGCTCCGGCATAAACCCTGTGATATAATAAGAGATGATCTTAAAATCTGAAGGAATGTAAACTAAATAAAAAATGATTATAGGAAGCAAGGTAATCAAAGTAAATTAAGATAATAATATTGTAAAGTAAGACAAGTGCAATAATAATATGGTATACATATAAAAGAATAATAACAATAAGCCTAGGTTCACACTAGTGCATAATCATACTTTTTTCAGTGCACAATTATAGTGCATTTTGCATACATTTCTTGCTACATGCATTTTTGTTTTACCCAAAAGGAAAACAAAGCAATATCTGCTACTACATCATTGTTTCCTAGAGGTAAAGACTTGAGAATTGTAAACCCAAAATGACATCAAAAATGTATATTCATGTGCTTTCATTGAAGTTTATGGGGCCAAAAACGTACTGTGTAGCACCAAAAGAAGCACCAAAATGCAGCTTTAAAAAAATTGCACCTTTTTACATTGATGTAAACGGACACTGTAGAAAATGATGTGATTTCTATTGTCGTTCATGGCAGCACAACAGCAGACACAACAAATTGCACTAGTGTGAACATAGGTTAAGGCCGGCCATAGCAGGAGCAAATTTCTTTCCTGTAACCACGGGAAAGAAAATAAATTCTCTGGATTCCTCCATCAACTCAGACAGTGTTGACAGGGGATCCATTGTGTTCTCCTGACAAGGGGGCACCAGCATTGTGTTCTCCTGACAAGGGGGCGCCAGGAGAACTCTGTGATTATTGATAGCAGCTACAACACTAATGCCGCCTACACACGATCGGACCGTGGATTTTTGGAAAAAAAGTGGATTTTTTTCCGAAGGATGTTGGCTTAAACTTGTCTTGCATACACACGGTCACACAAAGGTTGTCGGAAATTCTGAACGTCAAGAACGCGGTAACGTACAACACGTACAATGGGACTATAAAAAGGAAGTTCAATAGCCAGTGCGCCACTCGCACTTGATTCCGAGCTTCCGAATTTCCGACAACAGGTTTTGTTGTCGGAAAATTTGAGAACCTGCTCTCAAATATTTCTGTACGGAAATTAAGACAGCAAATGTTCGATGGAGCATACACACGGTCGGACTTTCCAACAAGAAGAACATTTCCCGTCGAAAATTCCAACCGCGTGTACCGGCATAACACTAATCTCATGTAAAATCCAGCAGGCTTTGATCGATCAACTTGTGTACATTCAGCCCGCCCATACATGGTTTGAATCTCAGCTGGTTCCTGCAGAACCTTCCGAGATTCGAACCGTCTGTGGCTAGCTTAATGCTCTACAATATAAACAATGATTTTAATGAGGGTTTCAAGTGCTGTTGTCATCTGCACTTGGTTGGTGATGTCATCATAGGTATATCACCCAATCTTTGCTTACGTCCTAACAGAGGCGGCTCTAGGCTTTGTGAGGCCTTAGGCAAAATTTAGACATGAGGCCCCACACATGCCCATAATGGATAAAAAAAAATTCAAGCAAGTAAAAATGGCTGCAGAAAGATGCGTGGATCTAGCACACAGGCGATCAGCATCACTTCCAGGGCACCCCCCTTGCCCATGAACGCCCGCAGAAGAAGCGGTCATTCAGTGGCTACAGGAGGAATATGGAAAGATCAATTCCTCCATATGCAGCTGTCCCTGCCGCTCTTCCTATCCAGGCACACAGGAGGGCGGCACGGACAGACACTCAAATTCTCTCTGGGCGGTCAGCCAGGCTGCAGCAGGCGCTGGGATGGGATCCATCCACCGGAGCTCCTCCTTCCCATTCACAGACAGTCATAGGGCAGGGATAGTTTCTGCCCTCTGGCCCGACTCCTGACCTGAATAGGCAGCTGGCCAGACGTGGAGAGGCCAGGTGAGCGGCACGGGCTGAAGGAGCAGCTCAGCTGCTTTAGGGCCCCATATGGACTTGCGGCCCGCACGGTGTGCCCTATGGCTGCCCGCACAGCTTTTATAGATGGCACCTGGAGCCTGTTAGTGATTCCAGTGATCGAGCAGAAGCAAATTAGCCGGCCGCGAGGCCCCTGTGAGTGTGAGGCCTTGGGCGGCGGCCTAATTTGCCTAATTAGAGAGCCGCCTCTGCGTCCTAATCAGGATAATTCTGTCCAAACACATATATTCAATCGACACATTAATCATTTAATTAAAGTACTGTCATGCTCAGAAATAACTGCGCTAAATTGGTGGTTCAGTAAGTAATCACCTTAAAAAAGGAATGACTGGTCTCAGTAGAAAAGCCAAAAAGCTCAAATTGATTTGTCTCAATATTGAAAGTTTTGAAATTTTGTATTGATGTCTCTCTGATAATAGCAACATGTAATAGAATCAGCTAATGAATAATCAAAAACCATGAGTAAGAAACTGAGGTTAGCCCTTTATTAGTGGAATCAGGGTTTGATCCCTCATCGGGGTTTCACTGGTACTGTATCTGAGGCTACAGTGGCAAGATCTCCCCCTGTCGTTACTGAATTTTCTGTTGTAATATATGAAAAGCCCATCACCCGGTGCCAAAAAAAGCTCAGCTGAAAAGTTGAGCTCTCTCTCTCTTTCTGTCAGTCACATTAGATGAGGGGAAGATGTTTCCACTGGAGTCCCACCAGCAGGGACACCTGGAATGGAGTTGCTTTTTTGACTTCCAGTTGCTGTCAATTTCCAGCTTCCACAGCTTTATAAAATTGTGGCTTATGAATGAAAAGACATAATCCTTGCCTTAGTATTCTGACATTTCTCCCATTGGAGCTCAAAGCAGTATTACTGCCGTAGACATCAGTAAAGATTTTTCCAACAATGGTGATCATGGAACCTGCAAAAGAAAATATATGTTCAGTCATTTAGCAAGCATATGCCATACAAACATGATTAGCTGGCAAAAAAATATATAATTTACCCATAGGGAGCAAATGCTATAGTTTTGGACTATACTTTCAAATATTATGGTGCCCAGGAGTATTGGGGCACTACTGTCTGGCTACACAGCAATATAGCCACATGGTAAAAGGTTTCTGACAAGTAGTTAAAGTGATACTAAACATAATAATAAATAAATAAATAAACATTTCATACTTACCTGCTTTGTGTAATGGTTTTGCACAGAGCAGCCCTGATCCTTCTCTTCCCAGGTCCCCCGATGGTGCTCCTCCCCCCTGCTGAGTGCATGCTCACTCCCAAGCCCCTCTCTCTGTGTGTCCATAGACACACAGAGTGTGGCTAAGCCACACCCCCGCTCCCTCCTCACTGGCTGTGATTGACACCGGAGGGAGCCAATAGCTCACGCTGCTTTCCATGAGCATGATAGAGAGAGACGGGAGAGGCACTGCTCTCATGCACATCACTACATCGAGATCGGGCTTAGGTAAGTATAAGGAGGAGGGGGCTGAGGGGGAGCTGCACACAGAAGGTTTTTTAACTTCATGTATATGTCACGAATGTGTAGCGCTCATGCTTCATCACAGCTGTTGATCTCATTCCAGCATCCTGGTTTTGAATGTGATGCATTTACCCTGTCTGCTTGTTCACCTGCAAGGTGATTGATATAGCTAGTCCAAACCTGATTTAGGCCAGCCTAGCCTGCAGTCTCATGCTTGCAATAGTGTGTTTAACACCTGCTCCAAGCTCCCCATTTGTTTGCCCTGTCTGCTAGTTTGGATTCCCTTGTTGATGACCTCAGATCGGATATCAAATTTTTACTATTTTTGATGTATTGAGGTCATGAAGAGTGCTCTGCTCAAACGCTATTTTTTCATTTTGAACAGAGTAAGAGAGGGTTAGAACCCATGTGAGTTTTTTTCCTACCTATACCCGATTGGGGAGATTTCCCCTCACTTGTCCCACAGCCAAAACAGGAAGTGAGAGAAAATCCTTCCAAAGTGAAGTAATCCCTGGTAACCACCAGGGTCCTCATTGGAAGATTTCCCTTATATTCTTCTTCTTGTGACAATACCTCTATCTATAGAGACTCAGCAGCCAGGCAGGCAAGGAGATCAGAGGAGCCCTCCCCCCCCCCCCCCCGCTGCAGAGACCCCCCTGAGTGAGCCCCAGCTCAGCTGTTCAACAGGGCTCATGCTCCGAAACGTGTCCCTCCCCCTCTGACATCACTTCCGGTGTGTGCGTTCCATGCTGGTTTCCGGAAGTTCTATGGCCATCTTGCCCAACCACTCCATCCTCCCCTAAGGTGCTGGCTGGCATATGTGGATGGAAACTGTGAGTGCTGAATTTACCTTGGCATCTAGGGGGAACTATGAGCTTGATGAGCCTGACTATCACTAATCTGTAAGTGTTTTTAACCGTTGTTCTGTTTAATAAATCTAATGTTACTGCACTTAGAGTCGCCTTCTTTTATTCTTATATTTCATTGCTGACAGGTTGTCTTTATTTATTGTGTTAAAATGTCACAGGTCACCATAGGGAGATTGCAGCAGAGCCGTGAGCCTATTAAAATGTGGATCCCTGTAACATATACCTATCTCCTTGAAAATGACTACAACTGTATTTATTAGATGGTTAACTAAAATCAAATTTTAACATTATATTACAAACCTGGTGGTCCACTTAAAGGGGATATGCTATTTATAACAGGGGTAAAGTCCATATGAGCCTAAAAATTAAAAGAGAATGTATTAAGAGTTGCTCTTAAAAATAAAATACAAAATAAATCTTAAGAAGAAGCATTACTGTGGCAAGACAATCACAACATATAACTGAATCCTGAGCTCACATAGTAAAAAAAAAATCAGGAACGCAAACCTGTAATGTAAATAGGTTTGCAACCCCTGCTTGAAAGACTACACCATACTACAGCTTACAAGCAGTGATTAGAGAAGAGGTGAAGTTTGAAACCAATTAGCCTGCACCGAGTGGCATATTCTCCATGCAATGTGTGTCGGGCACATGGGCCCCAAGGAAATGGTGGGCCCACTGTGCTCTGACACATATGGCACACAAGAGGAAAGGATCCACTGAAATATCCAAGAAGCCAGTAGATTGATCATAGTGGCAAAGTCACAACAGGTAACTCCCAAAATTGTCTAGACTGTTTTATTGATTCAACACAAAAGGGAAGCTAAAAATTCTAAAGATAAGTTCAGATAAAGAAAATAATAGCAAAGACAACAAAGGAGGCAATTTAAAGGATGGAGAAGAAAACACAGCCATGGATGACTTTACAGAGACAGTGTACAGACAGTGTCTTGTGTCTTCAGCTCTTCTGCCAATAAACAGGTAATAGAACCTGCAAACTATTTTTGGTTGGGAGATCCCTATGACATGGCTGAGTATGTCTGGATGCAATACAAGCAAACACAGAGACGGGCTCTCATGACGTTTCTAGCTCAGCCAGTCTGTATTCACCTTTGCTGGTATTTCCCTTGGCTATATACATTATATTGCCAAAAGTATTGGGACACCTGCCTTTACATGGACTTTAATGGCATTCAATATTAAGTTGGCCCACCCTTTGCAATCATACCAGCTTCAAATCTTCTAGGAAGGCTGTCCACAAGGTTTAGGAGTATGTCTTTGGGAATGTTTGACCATTCTTTCAGAAGCGCATTTTTGAGGTCAGGCACTGATGTGGATGAGAAGGCCTGGCTCACAGCAGTCTCCACTCTAATTCATCCCAAAGGTGTTCTATTGGATTGAGGTCAGGACTCAATCCAATATGTCAATAATATCTCAAATGTGCAGGCCAGTCAAGTTCTTCCACCCAAAACTCACTCATCATCCATGTCTTTATGGACCTTGCTTTGTGCACTGGCCCAAATCATTTGATGGAGGGGGGATTATGGTGTGGGGTTGTTTTTCAGGGGTTGGGCTTGGCCCCTTAGTTCTAGTAAAGGGAACTCTTGAGGCATCAGCATACCAAGACATTTTGGACAATTTCATGCTCCCAACTTTGTGGGAACAGTTTGGGGATGGCCCTTCCCATTCTAACATGACTGTGCACCAAACGCTGTTTACCTATGCCTCCTTGCTTTTCTTCCACCTACTTTCTATTCAACTTAGAGGACTGCTCATTGACACACATACCTCTGGGTGGCCAGATGAGGCCTTCACAGTCAACTTTGCTTCAATGTCTATGGTTACCATAAGATTAACCATGCACTGTGCTAGAAGTGCATGCAAAATGGGGGATTCAACCAACAGATAGAGTGGTTTGACAGATTATGAAAGGTTGGCCTTAGAATGATTAATGACATTTTTATAATACTATGTATTATCTAGCATCTGAAAAACTTTTTATTGTAAGCAGGGGATTTTCAACACATGGACAAATCTTTGAGACGTAGCAGATTACCCCCTTTAGGCCACATTTGTTTGGTGAACTAATAGGGAAGGTCAGTCCAAATAAAGATGGGCAGATCATGACCTTATTTCTTGATAAGATGTCTGCATGACCGTACCTTATTATATAAGGGCAGTTCACCATAAAACATGTTATATTTTCCCTTTGTAGAGGGCAATGGTAACCAAAGCAATTAGAAAGACAGGAGAAAGGTGAGAAAAGTGTCTCTGCTCTCGCAATTCACCCTTGGAAAGGTGCAACAGATCTTTTGTTCTGGCGCAGATATTGTCTGTTGATTTTACATCAACAAGTGTCATCCACTGTAGCAGCATAAGGACAGGAGGATAGGCTACAGTATAAAGGAAGAATTGGAACCTGATCATGAGTTAGGAACCAAAATGAAGTGTCAGCCAAATGTTCCTTAGTGCCAAGGAATGTACCTCCACCTTGCAGCAGGGGAAGACATACTAACAAATTTAAACTTCGTTCTATTTTTATTCCCTCTTCTTACAATATTGCCCTCTGTCTAGGGCAGTGGTCTCCAAACTGTGGCTCAGGGTTTTCCCTCTTCTTACAATATTGCCCTCTGTCTAGGGCAGTGGTCTCCAAACTGTGGCTCGGGGGCCGGATGTGGCCCTTTGCTTGCCTTTATCTGGCTTTTGGGGCACATTTCCTCTCACTGATGTAAGACTCTATTCTTACCATTGACATCAACAATGGGGCATAATTCCTGCTACTGACATCAACATGGGGCACTGTTTCTCCCCCTTTACCAAAGATGCATTGTTTACTCCCACTGATGCCAGGACAATTCTGGCCCCCGTAAAACCTGAATGAAAGCAAACTGCCCCTTTGTTTAGAAAGTTTGGCAACTTCTGGTCTAGGGCAATAACTGCAAAAAATGCCATAGTGATAGACATACATTTATGCTTCCACTTATTATCAGCAAAAAATTTTTTAAAAGCAGACTGAATATTAGTAAGAATGAAAAGGATTCCTCTCTCATCTATACGTTCAATGCACTCTATGATGACCGTTTTACATACAATGGCTGCAGGAAGAAGGGCACTGATACACGAACCAGTTTCATCAAATCACAAAGCATAGATAACATTGTTGTCCACATACCCGGAACATACACCACCAATACTGATAGTAACCATAGCAAATGTTCCTGGGGTCAACGAGTACTCCATCCACGCTCACTCTCACCATGTAGTAATCTGCTGGCATAGGCCTGTATAGGAGAAAGTAACACTCTTAAATATTTACCGCCAAAGTATGACCATTCGTTGACCGAGATCAATTTTGAAGTGCACGTCTTTAATATGTAAATATGTATGCTCAATGCTCCATGTTCTCACCCATGATTTTTTGTTAAGATAACAGTGCACTTAAAACAAAGTCATTCTAAATGCTATTGTAATATTCTGAAAAGAAATCTGTTTATTCAGGATCCTCACCATTCAGAAAGAGATTTAAAAAAAAGATGAAGAGGCCCCTAATTCTTGCAGGTGGTATAGCTGCTCATTTGTCTTGGCAAAATGCCTCCAGGTCATGCAAAGTCTTTGATCGTCTTCCATAAACCGCACGTTTGAGTTCTCCCCAGGGTGGCTCAATGATATTAAGGTCAGGAAACCGTGATGACCACTCCAGAACCTTTACCCTTTTCTGCTGTAACCACTGGAGGGTCAACTCTGCCTTGTGCTTAGGTTCCTTGTTGTGCTGTAAAGTCCCAGCTCTGACGTACAAGGTATAACCTTCGAAAAGCGTCAGTATTTGGCTCTTAGAGAGGTCCCCCAGGTTCTGTGGAGCCTGCTGAGTTTGTGACTATTGGGCTATGGAGGATTAGCTCGATGATCGTTTTTGATTTTTGCGTTTGTGAGTACATTTTATGTTGTTTTTACTCTAATAAACATTCTGAAATAATGCACTAGGCCAGTGCGCCCCCTGTTGTTTATTTATCTTATGTACACTTTTGATCAGGGCCATTTGGATGATTTCTGATATCATTATGATTTAAAAAGGAGCCAAACAGCTATGTGATAATAAATGGCTGCATATGATCACTATCCTTAAATAAAATTAAGAAGTAGATCTGGCTATAGTGGGTAGAGTGCCATCATTCCTGCTAAACTCTCTTATTTAATGATACGAAGAGAAACACCCTCTAGAGGTGGGACTATATAGGCACTAAAAAGACGTCAATTGAATTAAAATATAATTTATTAATACAAAAAGATTAAAACTTTGTAGGAGATCCAAAAAAACATCATACATGGAACATACCAGAAAATGGGCATAAAAATGGCCACACAAAGGAGGGGTGGCCTGGGTGCACCGGACAGAGCGAAAAAAGCCCAAGGCCGGGCAGCAAGCCCTGCAATTGGCAGACAGCAGGATAAAGTGCCAGTGAGGGCCACATATATTAAAAAGCAAAGTGACATATGCAAATATTTTTCCCGGGGACACAGAGGACCAAAGGACTACGTTAGTCTGTTTATCAGTACATCAATATTGCAAACAAACGAAACATACATCTTAATATAATCCTAGCTACTAAACATCATAGTTAACCCTGCAGAGGGACGGGGAAAGACAAAACAAAGACAAAGTAAAGAAAAGCAAAAAAGGGAAAGGAGAGAGCAAGTAGACTACCTTATATCGATTCAATAGATGTCACTATTTCTCCCATCCTCCTGATACAAAACCTTCCAAGAATGGTTTATATTAAATATTTTAATTTAACCTTGGGAAGGTGGTAGCTTTTAATTTGAATATCAATCGTAATTCACTCTGCAAGGGTTTTTTATTCCAGTCTCCACCTCGAAAAATTTTGGTGGATCCTGTCCAGGATTAAAAAACGGATCTTGGGAAAAATTCCACCATATAAGGAGATGACATCTCTCCCAAGAGGGAGTTCACTATTAGCAGTTTGCATACTAACAATATTGTGGTATGCCCTCTGCCAAAATTCCTGTATTGTTTTATCAATGTAAAAGCAATTTCAGTCACAAATGAGCATGTACTGTATACTACCCCTTTAGTCCTACAATTTGCGTAATGTTTAGGTTTAAATTTAGTACCATTGGGTAATGTAGGATTACGGGTTGTGTACATCCTCTGCAAGTAAAGATGCCTGGATACTTGCAAGGGTCCCTTTGGACCTCCTGACTATATTCACTATGTACAAAATGATCCCGCAAGGATTTTGCGCATCTGAAAGTAATAGCTGGTGCACTGGGAGCCAAAGATCTTACAGCGGGGTCAATAGTGAGGAGATGCCAATGTATTTGAATAATCTTCCATAATTGACTGTGTTGGTTGGAAACTTTTGTGATTAGTCGAGTTATAGAAGTCTGCGGAGTAGCTGTCTTTTTATAGTGTATTGATTGTTGTCTAGCAACTGCTAGGGAATCTTTTGTAGTGTGTTACCTGGGTTGGGCTTCTTACAGCCTAGCGGTGGGCGTTCAGTGGGGTGCTAACTTCAGCACAATCTCTTGGTCCCTGTGCTTTTGGTTTTAAAACATAGTGGCATACATATGTGATGTAATTTCTGTGACTTGTCTAGTACAGTATCATTTTTTTATAATCTTTGTTTGTGTGTTTAATAGTAGCCATGTACATTTAAGTCTACACTTACGTTTTAGAAAAATTATCTGTATCATCGTGTTTGACACTTCTGAAGAAGAATTCTCAAAACACGTTAGTTTTCTTTTACATTTCTTTTCCTATGGTCATTTTGTAACATTACATGCACATTTGTATGATCTTTTTTGTATGTCCTACAAAGTTTTAATCTTTTATATAGTCCCACCTCTAGAGGGTGTTTATCTTCATATCCTTAATTAAAAGACAGTTTTTTGGCATTTTTCTGATATTTTCAATATCAGTGCCAATGCCAAAATGTCTCAATTTCTACCAGGGTATGCAAACTTTTGAGCACAACTGTATGTGTGTGTGTGTGTGTGTGTGTGTGTGTGTGTGTGTGTGTATGTATATATATATATATATATATATATATATATATATATATATATATATATATATATATATATGTATGTGTGTGTATGTACTGTATATTCTTGATCTTAGCCAATAAATGTGTAGGCCGCGTTTTGACAAACATAACAGCTTTGGGGGAGAATACACACACAGGCCTCACCAAGATTAACTTTACAGTTGTTGTTCAGGGTTGAAACAGTCAGATTAAATTATTGGCAAGTACAGTACATAGCAGTTCAGACTGGCTTTTATACTTTTTACACTGTGATGTTTCCAGAGGAGAGCTTCTGCTGAAGGGGTGACAGTATGTTGGGTAACCATCTCACACTAGCCTACTAAAAGAGATCTTTAGAAGGTTCTACAGCACCAGACAGTGTACCTCACACTGCTCCTACTTGCTAGGACCTTTCCCTGCGCTAAGCATTGTCCCATAACGAGCGGGTTCCTCTCTGCCTACCACTCATTCAAAGCGCACCCAAATGATGTGGGATTCGTAGTTAGAGGCTCCCTCATTAAGATGGCCACCTGAACTACCATGGGACTTTGACATCAAATCAGACACCAGCCTCCCCCAAGAGATAACTCATAAAGTCCCTATGGGTAAAAGTTCACTTAACAGACTTCCCCTTCCCCTTGCAAGTATCCAGGCACCTTTACTTGTGGAGGATGTACCCTGTAGAAAGAGGAATACCTGCACCTGCCTACAAATGGTATCACTTACATTTCGGCTTTTTAACAGAAAAAGGAGGACATTATGTGTGTATAGAGTAGTTTAGCTTCAGTTACCATTTAAAGGTAATTTCCAATTAAAAAAATGAAAAACCCTATTTTAGACCTATCCATGTAGTAGTAAGTATTAGTCCTTTTCGTCCTGGGGTTTACTTGTAGTCGCAGTAACAAATATCCCTTATAGGGCCACCTGCTGGTAAAATTGGGTATTATTCAATACTGTACATACACAGTTGTTTTCTGTGTTGCCTACAGAAACAGAGTCTCCCCTTTATTATTCCTGTGAAAGAAACTGATTGTTTGCTATTGTCAATGCAGACAGTGCTCTTTCCAGATACTATGATACTAGTATTATGCAGGCATTTTAGAGTTGTCCCCAGAGAAAGGTGAGAGTAAATATTCAAATGAGCAAAAATATATGTCTAACAACTGTATAAGATGGGAAATGCCTCACTTTCCTCTCATTTCCCACTGTGTCTCTAGGACAGGAAGTAAAGGGAATTCTTTCCATTAGGACACGTGATGGGGTTTTAACCTTTCTCCACTCTACCTAGGTTATCTGAAACGCTTGACTGCATTTTGTATGTCTAGGTACATTGTTTGTAGTGCATATTGTGGAGAAAATACCTGGTGTAACAGGTTATTTGTGTTGCGTGACTGGCATCTTTCTCCACATCACATGGGATTGAACGGGTGGAGGAGACAAGCTGGACACTGTTTCCCAGGTTGGTATTGCCATTTCCATAATCAAACTGGTTGGCTTCTGCAAAGCCTGGAGAATGAATACAAAAATACAAAAAACATTTGGATTATTTAAATTTTACCATTTACACATCAAGCCCGATAGTTCATTTAGAAACAGTAATATTAATGCAGCTTGAAATATTCATTTTTTTAATTTATTCTTGCAAAGATAATTTTAGGTGATACTCCCTGCAAAAAGTGTGCAATTAAGCCTCTGTGACTCATCTTAAGCTGGCCATAGATGGTTCAAATCTCGGATGGTTCAGCAGGGACTGGCCGAGATTCGAACCATCTATGGTCATGCTGATTATACCCAAGTTGATCCATTGATTGACTAGGGTACAACCAGCATGTCAAATCTTTACATGCGATTGTTTCCAGTGACTACAGCAGCTAGCAATAATCATTGTGTTCTCCTGACAGAGACAGCCCCTTGGGACACCCCACTCCCCGACCAATACAGAGATAACACAATAGCTCCGCAGGTGAGATTCTCCCATCAATATTGACTGTGTTGATTGAGGATCATCTATGGCCAGCCTTATCAGTATAGTATAGGAAGTGGCACAATAGTGACATGACCAGGGCATACAGTACAGGTCTGGAAAGTACAGGCAATGGCCACCAGAAATATATGAAAATAGCTCTCTCCAAAAAGAACAAAAGACTTTAGCATAAATGCCATAATGACACGGCAGGGCTAAAAATGAAAGCCCCTTTTCAAGTGCACCTCTGCCCAGTCAATAAACATTAAAGTGTAGCTTTACTCATTTCACAAAGGTCCTCTCCCCTTCCTCCTCCCCACCTCATTCTAATGCACCGTACACACGGTCGGAAATTCCGACCACAAAATCCGTCTGATTTTGCATACACACGGTCGGACAAAGTTGTCGGAAAATCCGATCATTCTGAACGTGGTGACGTTCGTTGCGTACGACAGGACTACGTCGAGGCTAGTAGCCAATAGCTTTGGTCTTGTAATGTGATCTGAGCATGCGTGGCACTTTGTCCGTCAGAATTCGCTACACGCGTTTGGAAAAAGTCCGATAGGACTTTGTTGTCGGAGAATTTGAGAGCAGGAAAAAAAAAAGTCCAATGGAGCCCACACACGGTCGGAATTTCCGACAACATGGTCCGATAGGACAAATTCCGTCGGAAAATCCGACCGTGTGTACGAGCCATTACACATTTTCCCCCATTTTTTTTTTTCTTAAGTGAATACTTTTATTTATTTAATTTTATCTTCATAAATCCCAGCCTAGGCTAGGATGGCGTTGTGTGGCACAATGAATACGCAGGCATGGCCCAGGGCTCCTAAAAACTCTACACATGAGATCTCCTAAAATGCCTCCTGGGATGTGTGTGAACAATCAGTAAAATAGTTCTGATTTAAAAACTAAAATAATACTTTCTAAAATTAGTTTTGAACTTTACTCCAGTTAGTTTGAGGTCATGTCCCGTGTTCTTGATTTTGGTTTCATATTGAAAAAACTGCCCTCCTGAACCTTATTCACCCCCTTGATGTATTTAAAGGTTTCATTAACCACTTCCCGCCCGGTCAATAGCAGATTGACGTCCGGGAAGTGGTTTCGTTATCCTGACTGGGCGTCATATGACGTCCTTCAGGATAACAGCCGCCGCGCGCCCGTGGGGGCGCGCATCGCGGCGATCGGTGGAGCGGTGTGTCAGTCTGACACACCGCTACACTGATCTCGGTAAAGAGCCTCCGGCGGAGGCTCTTTACCACGTGATCAGCCGTGTCCAATCACGGCTGATCACGATGTACACAGGAAGAGCCGTTGATCGGCTTTTCCTTACTCGCGTCTGACAGACGCGAGTAGAGGAGAGCCGATCGGCGGCTCTCCTGACAGGGGGGGTATGCGCTGATTGTTTATCAGCGCAGCCCCCCCTCAGATGCCCACACTAGATCACCAGGGAAGCCCCCAGGACTACCAGGGAAGCCCCCAGGACCACCAGGGAAGCCCCCAGCATGTGGATGGTCAGGTACATCCCCCATGGCCATCCACATGTTAAAAAAAATGCAAAAAATATGCCAATCAGTGCCCACAGATGGGCACTGATTGGCGCATCATATTTAATTAAAAAAAAAGTTTAAAAAAGGATGCCCAGCAATGCCACCCATCAGTGTAATCAGTGCCACTCATCAGCGTCCATCAGTGCCACCTATCAGTGCCCATCCGTGCCCACCCATGCCCACCTATCAGTGCCCATCCATGCCACCTATCAGTGCCACCTATATGTGTGCATCAGTGCCACCCATAAGTACCCGTCAGTGCCGCCTATGAGTGCCCATCAGTGCCGCCTATGAGTGCCCATCAGTGCCACCTGAGTGCCCATCAGTGCCACATACCAGTGCCACCTATCAATGCCCATCAGTGCCATCTATCAGTGCCCATCAGTGCCGCCTATCAGTGCCCATCATCAGTGCCACCTCATCGGTGCCACCTCATTGGTGCTACCTCATCAGTGCCCATCAGTGCCGCCTTATCAGTGCCCATTAGTGCCGCCTTATTAGTGCCCGTCATTGAAGAAGAAAACGCACTTATTTACAAAAAAAATTAACAGTGACAAAGAAAAACTTGTTTTTTTGCAAAATTTTCGGTCTTTTTTTGTTTGTTGCGCAAAAAATAAAAATCGCAGAGGTGATCAAATACCACCAAAAGAAAGCTCTATTTGTTGGAACAAAATGATAAAAAATTTTGTTTGGGTACAGTGTAGCATGACTGCGCAATTGTCATTCAAATTGCGACATCGCTGAAAGCTGAAAATTGGCTTGGGCGGGAAGGTTTCTAAGTGCCTGGTATTGAAGTGGTTAATGTCTCCTCTTTAACTTATTTCTTCCAGACTGTACATATTAAGTTTCTAACGTCACTCTCGATATGTTTTATGTCCCACACCTTTCACCAATTTTGTTACCCATCTCTGGACTCATTCTATCTTATCACTATCTTTGTGTAAGTGAGGTCTGTAGAACTGGACACAGTATTTTAATGAGGTCTCACTAAAGATCTATATACCGGAATCAGAACCTCCTTCCTTCTGCTGGTGATCCCTCTAGTGAGGCATCCTACGATTCTTTTCCCTTTCCCCACTGCCTTGTCACACTGCTCATTTTGCTACACCCTAAAAAATTTTTAAAACATCCTTATCCCTCTAAAACAGATGCTATTACTGCTAAACCATGAGTAACATTACAGTGAATGCAACCCTAGTTATAACCCTATACCGTGCCCATCCTAAAAGTGAAAAAAAGTTTTGGTTCGTGATTTCTCTTTCATTTCACCCATTGCTTAAATTTGCTCTCTAAAGAGTTATTTTGGAAGGTGCTAATATCTGTGTAAATTCTGGATCATACCATTTTGCTCATCCCTAAAACAAAAAGGTGACTTTTCATCTATTGTGGAAGTACAGTTAGGGCTATTCTTATATGAGTATATCACTTCACTTACAGTAGGTAATTCACAGCTAAAACACTTCATGCTGGCATGCTTATGTGTCCATTTTAAAGTTGAACTTTACCCATAACAACTTAAAAATAATGTTCTTTAGCAAGAAACGTGCATTCCACATTAATAATTACAGGTATACCCCACTTTTAAGTACACAATGGGGTTTATTTACTAAAGCTGGAAAGTGCAAAATCAGGCTCACTTCTTTATAGAAACCAATGAGCTTCCAGGTTTTATTACCAAAGCTTAATTGAACAAGCTGGGGTTAGAAGCTCATTGGTTTCTATGCAGACGTGTGCCTGATTTTGCCTGTATGCTACCAAAATAAGTGTGTGCTGTAAATTGTTTCCAGCATTGCTACTGTTTCTTCTTGCTGGAGGCTGCCATTTCTCTGAAACCCAGTGCCTCTAAACAGCAGTAAATCTTTAGGCTTTCAGCCTCTACAAATTTGTCACAGTGCCTAAAAATGGAGAGCAACTGAGCATATGCAGAGCAGGGTGAGACAGTGTATTACTGGATTTTAAACAGTATAGGCACTTTTGTTTAATGGTTTACATAGCTATACCTGCAAGGCCAGCCTAAACTGATCTAGCAGGACTTAACTTTCTTACTAAAGTTTCACTTTAATTCTTTCATGTGTTATAACCTGGGTTTCCCTGAATACATTTGTCTTTTGATATCTCACTTTTTGTTGGAAGATTTTTTTATAACAAAGAATACCGTATTTATCGGTGTATAACACGCACCTTTTCCCCCTTAAAATTGGGGGGAAGTCGTGGGTGCTTGTTATACGCCAATACCCCCCAAAAAAAGTGACAAAAATAGCGAGCGGCGCCGAAAAAGACCACATCGTCGCCGAAAAAGACCAAAGTGCCGCCGGAAAAGACAGAGCCGACTGTTCGGCTCCGCACGTAGTCCCGCCTCCCTGCGCTCGCTCCCGAAACAGCAGGGAGGCGGGACCGCGAGCGGAGCCGAACAGTCGGCTCTGTCTTTTCCGGCAGCGCTTCAGTCTTTTCCGGCGGCGATTCGGTCTTTTCCGGCAGCGATTCGGTCTTTTTCGGTGACGCACGCGCCGTCTGTCTCGGCGGCGGGAAATTTAAACGTGGGCAAGGCTGCAAATGACGCTGGCAAGCTGCAAATGACACTGGGCAAGCTACAAATGACACTGGGCAAGCTGCAAATGACACTGGGCAAGCTGCAAATGACGCTGGGCAAGGCTGCAAATGACGCTGGGCAGGCTGCAAATGACACTGGGCAAGCTACAAATCACATTTGGAAAGCTGCAAATGACACTGGGCAAGGCTGCAAATGACGCTGGGCAGGCTGCAAATGACACTGGGCAAGCTACAAATGACACTGGGCAAGCTGCAAATGACACTGGGCAAGCTGCAAATGACACTGGGCAGGCTGCAAATGATGCTGGGCAAGCTGCAAATGACGCTGGGCAAGCTACAAATGACGCTGGGCAAGCTGAAAATGACGCTGGGCAAGGCTGCAAGTGACGCTGGGCAGGCTGCAAATGACGCTGGGCAAGCTGAAAATTCCTCTGGGCAAGCTGCAAATGACGCTGGGCAGGCTGCAAATGATGCTGGGCAAGCTGCAAATTCCACTGGGCAAGCTGCAAATGACACTGGGCAAGCTGCAAATGACACTGGGCAAGCTGCAAATGACGATTAAATGTACGTTTTTTTTTCCCTAAACTTCCCTCCTAAAACTTTTTTTCCTTAAAATGCCCTCCTAAACTTGGGCCGATAAATACAGTATTTATTATAAAGAACTTTTAAAAAGTGTGATGGACAATGTCCTATGTCTATAGCTAGTTTTAATGTGCACCTGACACTTTTGGAATAGTGCAAGGCAATCGTGGTGGTTGAATGGTGTACTCCTGGTCCAGAGGAAGCACATTCCTGTGTAGCCAGATTTAGGCCTAGTAGTTAATAAAGAGTGGCTCATACTTTTATACTTGTATCTGATGTTAAAGATTTTAGCAATTACTCATCTGCAGTGATGTAAGTAACTGAGTTAAAATAAACTGAGTTACCTAACGCAGTTACTTTAGAGGGTAACGAGTAATCTAACTGATTACTTTTCGCCTCATGGTAACTCAGTTCCCATTACTTTGGCTTAGTTACCCCAATTACATCTACCGCCACTAGATGGCAGTAGTGTAATTCCGGTGTCCTACCGAAAAAGTTCCCCCGCCGGATAAGGACCCCCTGTACTGCGCAGGCGCAGGGCTTGCGCAGTACGAAGGACTACGGAGCTTACAAAAATTGCCGAACCTAAACGGCTCAGAGTGAACTCTACACCGCGCAGGTGCAGTTAACATGTAATTGTATGAGGCGATGCCGCACGCTCCTGATGCTCATGCTACTCTGCAAGGGGTGTCTATCGTGTAAGTATCGTCTAGTATTACTGTAACCAAGGGGCGCATTTATTATTATTGTTATATATCGAGCTCTGCCCATTAATTTAACATTCGCCCTCTTCTGTAGCCATCCGCCCCTTACACGATATAATAATAATAATAGACCCGCCCCTTGCTTACACGCTATAACAGATCTGCCCCTTGGTTAGAGTAATAATAGAGCAGCCCCTTGGTTACATGATATATATAACAATAATAATAAATGCGCCCCTTGGTTACAGTAATACTAGACCCGCCCCTTAGTTACACGTATAGAATATTTTAAAAAAAAAAGTCACAGTTACTTTGCTGCGTAACTAATTACTTTTCCAATGTAGTAACTGAGTTACTAACGCAATTACTTTTTGGGAGAAGTAATTTGTAACTTAACTAATTACTTTTTTAAAGTAAGATGACCAACACTGCTCATCTGTTAGGTGGGATGAGTGGATTAGCCTTGGTTCACTTTGGAGAGTGTGCGCTGGGATTCCTCATCCCACATCAGTACTCATGACGTAATTACTTTAATACTGAAGTAAAAAAAAACTTCCTTATAAGGTGTTGCTCTATCTAATTATTATATAAATGACACATGTGGCCTAGTAAGGGGTCAAGTGGGGACCCCTTTAGCATCGCAGAGTGTTGTTAGACAACAATCTTTTTTTATGGCTTTATTCACTACTGCAACAGTCAACAGATAAGCAAAGATCCTTTTCCCCCCCGTACTCACCTTGCCCCTTGATGGTAAGCCTTGTTGCTCCATTCACACTGCCATATATTGGTAGGATTTCAGAGACCATCAGTTGTCCATCTGTAAAGGAAGATAAGGTAACATGTTTACAGAGCTTGTTTTTCTGTAAGTTAATATGTAGCTGTATGTTAAAGTATTGAATCAATGGCTGCCACAATTAACCACTTAAGGACCAGGAAGATTTTCCCCCCTTAATGACCAGGCCATTTTTTGCGATACGGCATTGCGTCGCTGTAACTGACAATTGCGCGGTCGTGGGACAATGTACCCAAACAAAATTGGCCTTTTTTTCCCCACAAATACAGCTTTCTTTTGGTGGTATTTGTTCATCTCTGCGCTTTTTATTTTTTGTGCTATAAACAAAAAAAGAGCGAAAATTTGGGGAA
>CM053030.1:68985466-69004892 GCA_028564925.1 Lithobates sylvaticus
ATAATGTGATATTCTTTAAATAAGAGAATGGCTCCCTCTAGTGTCCTTTTTGTGTTAATACTGTTATGACTTTTCTTACAATTCTGAGAGACAGCGCTGCAAAGCATTTAGGGAAATGTAGCTCAATGTTCAAGTAACACATGTGTTTAAATCAGTCAAGTAACTACCTACCCACAATTCCCAGGTCACCTAAACACAAGGCCAAGCCACAGAAGAGCATGCTGGGTAGGCAAATAAAAGGGACAGGCGTGGCACGTTTTTCTCTCTCTCCGGACGCCATCTTACACACAGCAGGAGGCCTGTGTGTGTGCCCAGGGCTGGGGAAGCCTGGGGCCTACAGCGGAGAGGGATCCTTGTGAATTGCCCTGCTGATCGAGCAGAAGGATCGGTCTGCATTACAGAACATTTGAGGTTTCCTGCATTACAGTCGCTGACTATCCAAAGGAGCGGTGCGGTGTGACGACGCAGACTTGGATCTGGACTGAGATATTAAGGAAGGAACCTAACAAGCATCTGGGCCTGTTGTGGTGAGCGGGGACCTGCCCAGATCAATATAGTGCACTGTGACTGTGTGAATTAGTTCTAGGCTGCTGGTGGGATCTGTAGTCCCACAGCAGTGATCTCACTTATTCATTAGACTGTGTTAATGCTGAGTTGCATCCCTCATTAAGGAAGAGGCATTGTGAGTGCTTTACATGTGCGAGTACGCAGTTTTCGACATGTCATTTCTTTTACAATTTGCTACCTACTTGTTTCCTGGATTTACAAATACTGCAGTCTAATAAGCTAGCTAAAGAAAGAAGAGGACAAGACTTTGTCATTTTCTATAAAGCAGCACAACTTCAGTTTGCAGAGTGGACAGTGTATTGCAACCTAGGGGGAGCCCTTGAGTACATGATATAAACAAATGTATTGTATTTCACTGCTGCATTGCATTTGATATTTTGCTGAAAATTTGGTGTGTGCTCTGAGGTTGGAGTGGTAAGGTGCTCAATATCAGGGCTTTGTCATATTGGACATAAGTCCCACTCTTTGCCTGTCTGCATATACTACTCAGGTGATCATTGAGTTCTTTGTTCATACACATTGATTGTCATTTACGTTCTTTATATTTAAGTCACTGTGTGTATTGTGTTAGCCAAGTCATTTAGTAAACTGTTTAAATGATTAACTTACAATTTGTGTGAGACTCTATCTCTTATTACAGCTGGTGAAGTGACGAGTACCAAGGTGACGGTAAATATACAGTATATTGTGTAATTTCTGTGTTTCTCTTTACCACTGGGTCTTACACTAACATTGTCACACGGGTGTGCCAAGGGGGTCGAGCCATATTCTGGGGTTGATAGGCAGTGTGCAGGCCCAAACAATTACCAGCAGCTCCTTCGGGGTGAGTGCTACAAGTTTTTTTATTCAAATGAAACCAAATATCCTCCACCCTGAAAGAATTTGCATGGAAAAAATTGGACTTTTATGCGCCTTTCAGAGAAAATAAACACATATATTTAAAATCAACAACATCTTTATTGTGAAAATCTTTATAAAAGGAAGAAAACCTACTCTATGATAAGCAAAGCAAGCCACTGGAATAAGTTTCCGTCTCGTCAGAGGAACCAATACAAAACTGTCAGGTACCTGGTGGAGATAAAGCTGTAGATGGGGCTTCTCTTGCACCTCTTGTCCAACACTCCTGGTAGTGCTGACAGGAAGTGTGAGGACACAGAGTGGCACGAGGGCCAGTATAACAGGGAGTGCCATCTGAGGTTTGCAGGAAGCAGATGACCGTGGATCACCAGACAGGAACCAGGAACTGGAACACGGTGAAGCTTGATCAGTGGTAGAGGGACATAAGATGGAGGCAGAGACAGCATACAGGCAGGGGTCGGTACACAGTTGGGCAGCGAGGCACAGAAGCACAAGACAGGAACAGGGTCAGAGTACAAGCTGAGGTCACAATAAACAGGCATGGATCCGGAGATTGGTCAAGGGCAATCCGGGTTAAGCAGGGGTAGGCAGGTATTGGCAGGTCAAGGCACAGGTTAAACAGAAACAAACTGAAGACCACTCAACAATCTGTACATGCCATATTCCAAATAGGCCGCTTGGCGGCATGTACGTGTGTGTGCATTCTCGTGCGCATGCACATTCTGTCTTGTTGTGCATGCACTAATACATTTGCGCATGCGTGCTAATGGCCGTTCTGTATTGAGCCTTTACTTAGATTTATGAGCATGTGCATGTGATGGCCTTATGGTTACAACTGAGCTTACATTTCTAAAATAAAGAGCAAGGCTTCGTTCACATATGCTGAGGACCCGGCTCACAGCATGAGGTCCAGTGCATCCCTGTACACCGATTCAGGTGAGAATCAGGTCTGTATAGAGAATCAACTAACTTGTGTTGAAAAATGATGGACTTTTTAGGCGTACAATCTTAGTCAATAAAAGTTTTTTTATTAAAAACATAGGTATACAGTTTATTCAAAACCCTAAACAGATCTTGACAATCTAAAAAAGACAATATAGAAATAACTACAAGCTAATAGACAATTTTACTAACTAGCATCAATATGGATAAGATTTTAGCCACTAAAATTCGAATAGTTTTTCAAATTTCATCATATGAGCGTTGCCCAGGGGCAACCTAGTACAATCTCTTTATGACAATATCTCTCTCATATGGTTCATAATTATTTGTTTGATGTCACGCTCATATGATGAAATTTGAAAAACTATTCAAATTTTAGTGGCTAAAATCTGATCCATATTGATAAAAAAACTTTTATTGACTTAGATTGTACGCCTAAAAAGTCCATCATTTTTCAACACAAGTTAATTGATTCTCTATACAAAACTCAAATTTTCGGTACGTGGCACTTATATTTTTTATCCTATACCGTATCCACAATACCATTATGTGGTGATACGGTAAAAAACTTCTTAAAGAGAATCAGGTCTGAATTGCCTGAATTTGCACCTGAAGCTGACCAATAGACACACAGGACCCTTCTTCAATGCCGACGTGGCCACCCTGGAGCTGTGTGAATCGGCTCCATTGAGAGCTAGTCACACTCTCCTGTCATGCAAATTGGATGTGGGGAAACCACATCCAATTCGCATATGTGTGAACCCAGCCTAAAGCTGGCCATAAATGGATCGAATTTTCGCCAGTTCAGCAGGGACTATTGGAATTTTGATCCTTGTACTGTATTGGCAGGTTGGTTGTACAGAAGTTGATCTGCCAACTTCTCTACAACTGGCCTGTCAGTTTTTTTGCGATTGATCTTCGCTGTCAGAAAACAATAGCTCAGTGGAAGGATAGGGATGGGAAAATCGGTCTGTTTTTGGTTGAACAAAATAAAAAGGGGTAATGTATGGGCTGCCTAAGTGTAAGGGGCAATGACAGTACCTGCACGAAGTACTAACTTAGCATCCAAAAGAAAAACAACATACTGTACTATGTATAACACATCACTTAAAGAGCATCTCTGAAAAAGCTCAAACCAAGCCATTCACAAAGTTTTTGTTTCCTAAACATCTGTTTAAATTTTTTTAACTCACCTACAGTAAGTTTGCTGCCCACGTCCCTCACAGATGTCACTTCCAGGTGTATCAACTGGTGACCCAGTGCTGCCACTGAAGTCTTCTGGATCTTGAGAGAACCCTGCTGCTGGACAGCCAATAAGAAGTCACCATATCATCCAGATGAAGAAATGAACACCCATAGAAGAACCTACCCTGTCTGCAGGGAAGGAGATAGAAGATTTTGGACTGGGCTTGTCTTGTGATATATTTAGGTGAATATTTTGTGCTTTTAGACTTCTTTCACACTGAAGCTGTTTTTTAGGTATTTTAGCGATAAAACTAGAATGTTAGAAAAAGTCCTGCAAGCAGCATTTTTGGGGCGGTTTGGGAGGGGTTTATACACCCCTCCCAAAATGCCCTGCCTATTGAAATGAATGGGTAGCGATGCTGAAGCGCCTGCAAAACGTTTTGGCAGCGCCACCACACGGGCGCTTTTAACCCTTTATTCGGCTGCTAGCGTGGTTAAAAGCGCCCCACTGGCGGCTGAAAAGTGCCGCTAAAAATGCGGTAAAGTGCTGCTAAAATTAGCAGCGCTTTACCGATAACGTGGCCGCGCTACAGTGTGAAAGGGGTCTAATGCCCCAAGCACACGGTCGGACATTCCGACGACAAAATCCGTCAGATTTTTTCTGACGGATTTTAGCCTAAACTTGTTTTGCATACACACGGTCGCACAAAGTTGTCGGATAATCCGATCGTTCAGAACGAGGTGACGCATAACACGTACGCCGGGACTATAAAGAGGCCAGTAGCCAATAGCTTTTGCCTCGTAATTTATTCTGAGCATGCGTCCGTCGAATTGTCTACACACAATCGGAGTTTAAACGATCGGATTTTGTTGTCGGAAAATTTTAGATCAAGATCTCAAACTTTGTGTGTCGGATATTCCGACGGAAAAAGTCAGATGGAGCCCACACACGATCGGATTTTCCGACAACACATTCCGATCGCACATTTTCTGTCGGAAAGTCCGACCGTGTGTACAGGGCATTAGAGTCTTTTTAGCAGTTAGTGGGGGCAATAGGCCAAAGGGGTATTTGCACAAAGTTTAGATTTACAATAGACCAAACTACATACTAACCTGCTAGATAAGCACGCTTTGACAAACATCAATAGTGTTTTTACAGTGCAACTGCCGTATAGTCTACAGCACCTTTGCTTATAATAACACCTTCAAATCCTCTCTCTAAATATATATATATCTGTGTATTTTAAATAATCTTTTAATGTTTTCAAGAAAAATTAGGCAATTTTGAGACACTGTACACTGTAGAGGGATTCCAGGGACCTCCTTTAGGACCAGTTCACACGCGCATTCCCATACTGTCCCTTGCGTTCCAGTTTTGACACCCATTCATTTGAATGGACTGCCAAGCACATGGAGCCATGCAAAATGTAATGCAAGCACTACATTTTCTAATCACACCGCATCAAGCTGCTTGGCTTTCCCATACCATGTGGTTTGGTGGCTGTAAACATACTGCATTTGTGAGATGCATTTGGTGTGCCAATAACAATGGCACTCGTGTGTATCTTGCAAGGGCAGCGCGTTCACATGCAGTGTGAGAAAGGCACACAAAACGCATGTGTCGCGCATGTTCTGGTGTCAACGGTCCCTTATAGTCCTTATTAATTCATTGAATAAATCTGCGCCTCCCTATCCTTACCTCTTAGGCCTCATGCACACTGGACGTTTTTACAGCTGCTGTTTTTGACTTGGGGCGATTTTTAAGGCAGCCAGTAAACTCCCCAGCATGTTATCCTTTGTGCCCATGCACACATAGGGGGTTATTTACTAAAGGCAAATCCACTTTGCACTAAGAGTGCACAGCAAGTGCACTTGGAAATGCAGCTGCTGTAGATTGGAGGGGGACATGCAAGGAAAATAAAAAAACAGCATTTTTGCTTGCACGTGATTGGATGATAAAATCTGCAGAGCTTCCCCTCATTTCAGAGCTTCCACTCAGATCTACAGTGATCTACAGCAATTGCACTTTCAGTGCACTTTCAAATGCACTTGTAGTGCAAAGTGGATTTGCCTCTAGTAAATAACCCCCATAGGCTGTTTTCATCATTTTCTAGTGGGTGTGAAGAGGAGTTTTTCAACTATAAAAACACTGTAACGTTAAAAAAAAAAAAACGCTAAAAAATTGAATTCAATTCAATTTCAAATTATTTTTGAGCCATAAGCTTTTCTGGGGTATACTTTTGCTAAAAAACAAAAACAAAAATAAAAAAACACTTAAAAAAGTGAATACAAAAACACTGCACAGCTTGGAAAAACGTGCGTATTTAATGCAGCATTCTACAGTCAAAGCTACTGGTGTTTTATAACGTCCAGTGTGCATGAGGCCTTATGGTGAGCCTGCTATCAATATGGTGTATAAATACCACAGGAACATGGACAAAAGTATAAAAGACAGTGGGGTTGATTTACTAAAGGCATATAGACTGTACAATATGCAAGAGCAGCTGCTCCAGAGCTTAGAAGATGAGCAGAAGCTCTGCTGATTTCCATTATCCAATCATGTGCAAGCAAAAATACAGTTTTTTCTTTAACATTTTCCTTGCATGTGATTGGGTACTCTTTACAAAGTGAACATTTAACTCATTTACTATGTGCTAGAGGAATGGCATTTGCAGAGTGCACAGTCTATTTGCCTTTAGTAAATACACGTCAGTGCTTTCACCAAGGAAATAAATAAAAAGTCATCCAAAATATGTCTTGTCAATTGATTCCACACATATTTTGGATGAATTAATATGTATTTTAGTTTTTTTTTGCAAAAGTGCTCTTTTTTATATTTTTGTCCTTTCAGTCCTTTAGAAAATGGAGATTTATTTGTAAAAAAAAGTGATATGTGCTGATTTTATGACAATGGCTTTTTCACGTGCACTTATTTTAATGCTACCTACAGTACCAGCTGAATAGGGCCACGCCGCAGCTATCCCACAATACACATGGTTGCAGTATGGTGGCACAGTATTTTAGAGGTTAAAACCAGTAGTGAGAAGGTGACATGGTGCCTCCCCAATGCCAGTCAAAAGCAACCCACCATGCAATGTTCTTTAGAGGGCTGGGGGGAACCTAGAAAAACAAAGACAGCTGTGCTAATGCTCCTAGGAAAAGACGTGCATATATGGAAGGAGCGCCAGACCAAAAGATAAGGTAATAAAGATTTATTGGCGTTGTGTTAAAAGACAGCCAATGTATTTTGGTGGTCAAAGGAACTTCCCCTTCATCAGGGCTACAATAAAACATAATATCATGTAAAAATAATTGTGAATGATTAAAGTGATTGTAATTATAAAAGTATTTTACATTATATTATGTTTTTATTGTAGCCCTGATAAAGAGGGGAGTTCCTTTGACCCCCAAAAGGTGTTGGCTGTCTTTTAACACAACATTAGTAAATGAATTTGGAATCTTTTGGTCTGGTGCTCCTTCCATACAGTATATACACATCATAGTCTTGACTGTTGTGAACAGACTAACCTGCGCCAGTGGGCTCTGAAATTGAACATGTGAAACAGAGCTGCTAGCAGGACCATGCCTATTTCTGATATTTGTTGTTTAACCACTACAATCAATACTGGGCACTTTCGCCCCCTTCCTTCCCAGACCAATTTTCAGCTTCCAGCGCTATCGCACTTTCAGTGACAATTGCGTGGTCATGCAATGCTGTAACCAAATTAATTTTTTATAATTTTGTTCGCACAAATAGAGCTTTAGTTTGGTGGTATTTATTAGTGACTCCGTTTTTTATTTTTTGTGATATAAGCGAAAACATAGCGGAAATTTTGAAAAAAAACAATATTTTCTCCTTTCTTTTTTAAAAGAAATCCAATAAAATCAAATTTTGTCATAAATTTAAGCCAAAATGTATTCTGCTACATGTTTATAGTAAAAAAAAATCCGTTAAGTGTATAATAATTGGTTTGCGTGATCACGGACATATGTACGCAAATGATCATGTACAGATGTGTGCAGGTGATCACGGACATATGTGTGCAGATAATCATTTGGCACATGTTATTTTACTGGGACATATGTGAGGGACATGTGTTTTTATTATTTGGGGGCATGTGTTTTTATTTTGGGGACATGTGTTTTTATTATTTGGGGACATGTGTGTTTTAGGGACATGTGTGTTTTGGGGACATGTGTGGGGACATGTGTGTTTACACTGTGGGGACACTACACTGGTGATCAGTGAGGAAAAAGCTGTAAAAAAACAGCTAATACTCACTGATCACCAGCCGGCTGCAGCGATCCACTCTCCTCTCTTCACCGACGACTTCCGTGTGAGGAGAGCCGATTGCCTAGCAACCGGCTGTTTGCTTACATCACATGACGGCTGTGATTCGACGCGGCCGTCATGTGATCAGGAGGGCCAATCACTGAGCCCTCCTGCCGATCCGAGATGCGCCGTGTCTGGGTGACACGAGCGCATCGGGATCGCGCCGCTGCGCGGGCACGCGCGCGCGCGATCCCGCTACTTCTTAAGGACGTTCCGGAACGTCCTATCAGAAGTAGACGGCTCCCACCCGGCCGTATATGTACAGTGGCCGGGTGAGAAGTAGTTAAATCAGCATTTTTTGCTAGAAAATTACTTAGAACTCCCAAACATTATATATTTGTAGAAAAAAATGGAGATCATTGCGATATTTTATGTCACACCATATTTGCGCACCGGTCTTACAAACACAATTTTTTTGGGAAAAAATACACTTTTTAGAATATTAAAAAAATAAATCAGTAAAGTTAGCCCAATTTTTTTGTATAATGTGAAAGATGATGTTACGCCGAGTAAATAGATACCTAACATGTCATGCGTTAAAATTTTGCACGCTCGTGGAATGGCGACAAACTACGGTACTTAAAAATCTCCATAGGCGACGCTTTAAACATTTTTGCAGGTTGCCTGTTTAGAGTTACAGAGGGCACGCAAGCTCGGAGGGACAGGGCGCTTTAAAATATATATATATTTTTTCTTTTACTTTTTTTTTTTTTTTAAACTGTCCCTTTTTATTTTATTTTTTTTGATCACTTTTATTCCTATTAAAGGAATGTAAACATCCCTTGTAATAGAAATAAGCATGACAGTTCTTTATTGTGAGATCTGGGGTCAAAAAGACCTCAAATCTCACATTTACACTGAAAAGCAAAAAAAAAAAAAATGTAGTTTTACATTTACTAAAAAAAAGAAATTGGCCCTTTAAGGCCGTTAGGCAGAAGTGATGTCAGACGTTGCTCTGGTCCTCCGAGAGCATAGAGTTGAGTGGGGGGCCATCTTGCCCTCACTCGACTTCCTGTCCATTGCTCCAGGGGATCCGATCGTTTCCCCCTTTACCGACAGCTCTGGTAAGTGGGGAAATGCCTGGGAAACAGCGAAAGGGGGGGGGGCAAATCGGCCGCCGGGACCACTTTTATTGCACGCCGAATTGCCCACTGTATAAAAAAAATATCGGGATTATGGTAGCTAGCTGCTGCCATAGCAATGGTTTATAGCATCAAAGTAATGACGTATACTGTATATAAAGTGGGCAGTCCGGAAGAGGTTCATCCACAGCTTGCAAGCACATGCTTCCCGCTAGAAAGGTCTCTGGTAACCTCCAATCTTCAAACAGGATATAGAGAAAGCTGGCACTATAATTCAATGCTCTTTATTAAAGTTTGTGTAGTACAGTCATAAAAAACCAACGCGTTTTGTCCTTCAGGCCTTAATCATTAATCAAATCAAAGTCCCAGTGCCTCTTGGATGTACTATTTTTCATTTGTGTGCTAATGCTACTGATAGACTATATCATACATGTCATTTTTTATTTCGCCTTCAGTACCACTTTAAGGTTGTCAGTTATCTTAGCTTATGTTGTAGTGTGTAGATCAGATTTATTTATTTTTTATTTAAGATTTAGGGCTTGTTTACACCAGAAGGTGTGCCCGAGTGTGCATGCTTTCTTGCACATTCCTGGGCAGGGCCGCTGATATGGCAGTCCTGTTGTACCATCGGCTAAACAGGGATGCCCAGGGCAGCTATATTGTTAACTGAATAAATTAATTTTATTAGACCACACCCCCATTCCTACTTGCTTACTAGGGCTTAAATTAAATTTCCCTGAGCCCCATTAGGTCAACAAAGGGGCCAATGAGGTGGTAGCATATAAGCAGGGTAGAGGAAGGCCCCTTCAGGATGGCTGTCAGGGGCCCCATCCTTTCTAACAATGGCCCAGTTCCAGTGCATTGTGTTTTAGAGCTGATGATTCATTTCAAATCGTTGCCCTATACATGTGAATTGTACTGCTCCAAAATGCATGTTACTACCTTAATATGCGTTTTGGCGGGCATTAACGCCTGCATATTTCTATATGCATTGGGGGGGGTGTCATTAATATTTAATGGCGCAGGAAAAGGCAAGACTTTGCACACGTTCCTGCACCGCACCTAGTGCGAATGTGCCCCAGACGGGGGTTCTATTTCATTTTAGTTTATCTCAGATCTCAGGCTTTCTGTGGAACTGTCATTCTGACAACTAGACATGTGCACACTGAAATATTTTGTTTCGGAATTTCGTTTTCGTCTGAAAAATAAATTTATTTAGTTACTCCCGAAATTCGTTTTCATTTATTTTGTGTAGCGCCATAACCCCTTGGGGCGGCTGGATTTTTCTGGGCTTACCGATTACCTCCTCCGCCTTGTAGCTCGTTGTTCTTGTCTAGGGGTTCCCAGGGTTGATACCCAGTAACTGTGGCGACTGACACTTGAATTCTTTGTTAGGATTTTTATTTGCTTAAAACGTTGAACAGAAACACAATCTCTCAGTTGGTAATAGATGGTATAGGATGAGGTTTAGCTCAGGTGCTTTAAAACTGCTGACACTCAATAAATGTCTCTTTCTAGATGATCCAGGGAGTAGCCACTCGCAACTGGATAACTCAACTGTTGGATAAATCCTTGTTTGTAGATCTAGCAGCCCACAAGTGATTTTAGCTTAGCAAAGTCTCTGCCACAGACTTGGTTGTGAAACTTTAGATGAACGTAAAAGTCTCTCACAGGAACTTAGTTGTAACTGAAGGATAAGGTTAGGAACGTTTCTTACAGTACCAGTATCTTGCAGCCGGTCCGGTGATACCGTAAGAAATGCGGATTCAATTAGTGTCCTTACAGCTCAGCTTCCAGGCTCTTACCGAGCAGCCAGCCTCGTGCGTGGCCCTCCTCCAAAGAGTCCTCCCCCGGTTGCATGTAGAGTTGCTGGGCCTCTCCAATCCTGAGACGGCACCGGAACACCTTTGAGACCTCCCTCCAGTTACTTCACCTCAAACTGGCCAGTTCCGAGGCTCGCATGGATAGTGCAGACAAACATAATATAGTCCCAATTTTTTTTGGGGGGGGGGGGGGGGGGGGGTAAAATATAAAAGATGAGGTTGAATCCTCAATGTTGAGGTTAAGCCTCAATGTTGCGTGTGCCCATAGAATGGCGAAAACTGTGATATCCAAAATTGTCCATAGACAACATTTTAAAAGCATTTACAGATTATCACTTTAGAGTTAAAATATAACTAAAGGCAAAGCTTTTTTTTTAGTTTTCGATAGAGTGGAAATGGATTAGAACACTTGTTATTTTTTATTGCTGTCTGTGTCCCCTTTAGGGAGATTCACCCTCTCTATTTGTCATGTTTACCGTTATTATTGAAAATGAAAGTAAAAAAAAAATTAAAACTTTTGGGTTGTCACAAGAAACCTAATAGAGGGGAAATCTTCCAATGTAGTTCTGGTGACCTGAAGGGATTCCCTTAATTTGCAGGGTTTTCCTCTCACTTCCTTTTTTGGCAAATGAACAGGAAGTGAAGGTAAATCTCCTCAATGGGACACAGATGGCAAAAAACTGACAGGGATTATAAATCTTTCTTACTGCAAAAATGGAAAAAAAAGTTTGCCTTCAGTCCTACTTCTAACCTCTTCCCACAGGGTTTCGGGAGGGAGAGGCCTGTCATTTTCACATGGGTACATTACCTTCCTTGCCCTCCTTGGCTCACTCCTTGCACTTAACGTCCGAGCTCCCTGACCAGGTAGGAAGTTTAGAAAGGGCCGCTAGATGTTAGAGCCCAGAACTGAGTTGAGATATTAGTTTACCCAGCACATTACAAAGAAGAATCAGTAGTCACATGGTAGCAGAAAAAAAGGGGTAAGAGGATATTTAGAGGGTTGTTTTTCAATATAACATTAAAGCTGATCTTCAGGCAAACTAAATCCACAGATAAAATACATACTGTATATGGAAGTTTCGACCTGCATTTTATGGACAGGCAGCTGCTTTCTAGCAATATTTTGCAGTATGAAGCAGCAGGGCCGCTGATCAGGCAGTACAGCCAGCCATTCTATACGGGCCTGGGCCCCATACGTTCAAAAGGGGGGCCCAGGTAACTGCTGAGCAGGAGCGACAGCTGTACTGTCTTATTACAGACACTGATCCTCCTCTCTCTCCCTCTGGCTGCACTGCAGGGAGATTGGTTCTAGCACATGCGCCCCTTACATCTGCTGTCCAGGCCCCGTTTGCCCCTTTCCCTTGCAGCGCTGCTGGCTTCCCCCCACTCCTGCCAGCAGCTGGGGGATGTTTCAGGAGGGAGAGCGGGGGAAGGGGCCAGTAAATATGTAATTTACTGGCCACTTCCTTTTCTGAATACACATAGTGAGAGATCGGTACCAATCACTCCTGCGTTCATTTATTACTGAAGCATAGTAACTGTGTTTACTATGCTTCCATTTGTTAATGAGCAGGAAGCCTCAGAGCGCTTCCTATTCATTCATCTGTGCAGCTGAGGCTGCAGGGAAAGGGACTGATAAATCTATGTTCTAAGTCACTTTTGGCCAGGGCGGGCCCTGTCGGGCAGTCTGTATGAGGCCCCATAATAGCAGCCCTGTGTAGCAGAGAGTGGCTAATGATCCGTTCTGTTTTATATGCCCCCTATAATTGATGTATTAAAGTCTACCTTTGGAGGCGTGGATAGCACGCACAGCAGATGGTGGCTTGAGATCTGAGCTCCAGAGCCCAGACAGAGATACCAGCATCTAACAGTGACACAGAGCACCGCTAGCACTCACCTGAGACCCGCGCAGCTTCCCAACATCATACGCTATTGCCAAGAAATGTTGAGGAAGCGACAGGGGGACTGTAAGCCCAAGAAACAGCTTACTTCAACTGGCCTGTAGGTGGAGGAGGTCAAGATGGTGCCGGCTGCTCGGGCCCCCTCCTCCACACCATGCAGTAATCACTATTCTGACCTGCCAGATACCGATGGAAGTGCTGGGAGATCCACTCCCAGAAGCCCTTCTCCTCACCATAGCCCTCCCTGCTCAAGCCCAGCCAAAGTCAGGATGAGACTGGACACAGCAACGGCAGGTACAGGGGTGAGTCATGAGCTATCATCAGTCATAGAACACACAGAGCTCCAATCCCCCATAGCTAGAATTCCCACCTCCAATCAGCCTGTACTGGACACACAGTTAAAAGAGATGCTTCTCTCCTTACACAAATGACTCGTGGTTGAAAATGCTGGCAAGACTGGTATGGATTTGGAGGGGAACCCCATGCTTAAAAAAAAAAAATGGCTTAGGGTCCCCCCCCCCAAATCAATACCGGACCCTTATCCGGGCATGCAGCCTGGCAGGTCGGGAAAGGAGGGACGAGCAGGCACCCCCCTGAACCATACCAGGCCACATGCCCTCAACATGGGGGGGGGTGGGTGCTCTGCCTCCCCACCCCAAAGCACCTTGTCCTCATGTTGGTGCAGACAAGGGCCTCTTCCCGACAACCCTGGGCCATAGTAGTCAGGGTCTGTGGGCTGGGGGCTTATCGGAATCTGAAAGCCCCTTTTTTACAAGGGGGCCCCCAGATCCCGGCCCGGCCTAAGTGAATAAGTATTGGGTGCATAGTACCCCTAGCCATTCACCAAAAAAGTGGCAAAAAGTAATAAACACAAGAGACAGTGTTTGACAAATCCTTTATTATAAACTAAAAAAAGAATAGTGTCCCTCGATGTAAATCATCAATAACGCTCCCCAAAAAATTAAAAAAGCTCCCGCCTCCTAGGAGGCCTCCCCGTTGAATGCCCACTCTGAGCTTTGACATTTCTTATATAGTAAGGGGCGGGGCCACCTAGTTACGTCACCCGGTGGCACCACACCTTATGACATAACAGACTGGTGCATACTGGGCATATGACCTGATGTGGGGGCGGGGCCACATTGTGATATAGCTAGATGTCCCCGCCCCTTACCCATATAAGAAATGTCAAAGCAAAGAGGAGGCATTCAGACCGTGTTAAACCTACATTCTGTATGCTCATTTATGCTTAAACCTCCTACATTGAGTTAATTTACCACTAATCAGTCTTGTGTTTATTTCCTGATACTAATTCACAGTCAAGTGGTTAAGGCATCCATACTTGTGTTCCTATAAGTACATGCAGTAACTGTTATTCAAACAGGTGTGTCAGGGCGGCTAAGGTTGTTCTTGGAGTCCAGGCGCAGAAGAGAGACTTCAAATTGCCAAGTGACCCCTTCAGGGGTAATTTGTAATAACAAAAAAAGTGTGTCTCTTTCTTATTAGGGAAAGCTGCTAGTTATGCAGTGCATTTCAAGTGTAGAGATCTGCTGCTATATACTGTATATAGCAGCAGATCTCTACACTAGAAATGCACTGCATAATTAGCATTAGGCAATGGCAGAAAATGGCAGCTTCTCTGGCAGGTACTTTTTAAAGTCTGAATTTTCTTTACTTTACACTACTTACAGTCAATATGATATTTCCCTTGTGTTAAAGGCTGCAGAATTAAGTTGAAATATTCCATCATTTGACTCCCCCACCCCATCCACCGTAATCTTCTGGTGCTGCGGGGGTTAATAGAGCAGAGGGACCTGTAATATGCACTCATCAAGAGTGCGGAATATGCCCACCCTTTCCTCTACGTTCCTCCATTCATTAGCTGCCTAATGCCCCGTACACATGGTCGGAAATTCCGACCACAAAATCCGTCTGATTTTTTCCGACGGATTTTGTCCGACACTGGTGTTGCATACACACGGTCGGACAAAGTTGTTGGAAAATCCGATCATTCTGAACGTGGTGACGTTTGTTGCGTACTACGCAGAGGCTGGTAGCCAATAGCTTTGGTCTCATAATTTGATCTGAGCATGTGTGGCACTTTGTCCGTCAGAATTCTCCACACACGATCGGAAAAAGTCCGATCGGATTTTGTTGTCGGAAAATTTGAGAGCAGGATCTCAAATTTTTTCCGTCGGTGGAAAAAGTCCGATGGAGCCCACAGACGGTCGGATTTTCCGACAACATGGTCCGATCGGACATTTTCCGTCGGAGTTTCCGATCGTGTGTACGGGGCATTAGACTTCCAAGAATAAAATGCGATCTATGAATGGACGACGCCCCTCTCTTTTAATAGAAGCTATAATATAGCTTCTATGAATGAAAAAGGGGGTGCGAAAAGGGTGGTCATAGATGGTGCAGATGACAGGTTTAAGGGGGGATCGTAGGAAAGAAGATTTTAACTAGTTCTGCAGCCATCAGCCCAAGAAAGTAATGTCCCTTAAGTTGATTTTTTAAAGAATTTTTTTGACTAAACTTAGGCTTTAAGGGATAAACTATAATGGTGGTGTAGGTTTCGTTATCGTGTGTCCTCATTTTCTTTGTGACCCCCATTACCTTTATACAGGAATGTGAGGTCTTACCCAAAATGTTGTGTTTGCAAAGACAATGGAATTCAGTGCTGATTGACCGCAACTGAAAATACGTAACATCCCGTATTAATAATGACATTCCCATGTGGGCCAGCCTGTAATTATCTAAAGTACACATTACAAACTGTCATACAGGTACCAGCATGTTCCTCATGGCAGGTGTTTTGTATAAGAAAGTTATGCATATCATTCTATTTTTAAATATTATTTGAGATGAATGCATTACATTTTCATATTCACTACATGCCTTGAAGCTCTGTCTGTATTAATACTAACTATACTTCAGTACAATTCACTGATTAAGTAAATAAGGCTTGTTATGTGCACGCAAAAGTAACTGCTTACATCAGAGGTCCCATTTTACATTATTGCATTAAAAGAAAACTGCTCAAAAAATCCAGAATCAAATTGAGTTTTTTATGAAAGTGGAACCCCAGCAAAAATATTTTTAAAGTCTTAATTAGATCTGAGAAGCGTTAGAAGCTTTTTTTATTGCTGTCTTTTTTCCCACTGGAGATTTGCCCCTGCTTCCTGTCCCATGAAGTGCTGCTATTAGGACAGAAAAGGAGGAGAAAATGTAAAGGTTGATAGTCACTGCAGCAGGAGAAGCAGAAAATCTGACAATGGGGACACCTCTCCAGCAACACCAGTCAAAAATAAGAATTTTCCCTAATTTTGGAAGCTTCTCTCTTACTTCTTGTCCTCTGAAACAGAATGTAAGGGGAAACCTACCCAATGGACACACACCACCAATCCAATGTTGGGTTACGATTAAGCCCATGATTTAAGTGTGAAATGCATTGTTCTGGAAATTTTATAGATAGACAACTTCTATCCTCATATGGATTAGTGGTTCCAAATTAATAATTACTGCAGTAGGAAACAGACACAAATCATACACTAAGCATCTTTCCAAAATAACTGTTCTGTTTTATTTGACACAATTGAAGGTTTTTATACACATGATTATGTAGGTATCACAATAATATTACAATTGTACTTTTAGTAACATAAGCAGGCTAAATCTAATCAGGACTCAAAGGATGCAAACATGTAATGAAAACATTTAAAACAAGATTAGAGAGGGCACCACTCTCCCATAAGGTGATGGGACTTTCCCAGATTTTTCACTGTCTCTGCGGTAAGCACATACACATTGGATGATAATAAAATATAAATTTATTACAAAGTAGACACAATATAAAAACTTGAAAGGTGTTTGTATGTACAGTAAGCCAACGCGTTTCACAGACTTCTTATCTGCTTCTTCTGGGCAGCTCAACATGCAGCTATGTCATTATTCAAGTTACAAAAAGATAACATTAGTATCAATTACAATTAATTTATTCATCATATGTATATATATACAAAACTTGTTAACATTAATATAAGTGCTCACCAGATTCTATGACATTGACTCTGTACCGACTGCAGCATCAAAAAATAGAATGAACGGACCCTCATCCGGTGATTGAACAGTGATGTCAGAGTCACCAAACTGGTCTGGTGGGCATCGGATCATATCCAAGGCAAGATGGTATTAAACCAATAATTATCTACCGAACCAAACACATATATTCAGATGCAAGATCCTTTACATCATCATATATGTAGGGATATAAAATAGACTATATCCACACTAAATACTGAGTGACAGGGATAAAAGAGAAGGAAGGGAAGAAAGAGGAAACAGTAAGGGAAAAAAAGGAAAGCTAAACGAGGAGGGGGGGGGGGGGGGGGTTTGACAAGGAAAAGGGGAAAGAATAAACAGAAAGAAGGAAGAGACACTGGTAGAGAAAATTAATCGTGGGTGATTTGTTTCCTCTGGACTTTCTTGTTTCACATATATTTTTCCTTTTTAGCCCTTGTGAATGGGCTCTTATGGACAATTATTTGCATGTTTGGTGTGCTTTCTTTATACACGTTTTTTCACCTAATAAGCTTGATGTCATTATTTTGATTCATTTTTGTTTTTTCACAATATTGAGTTCAATTTTCTAATGCTGCTTCATATGTTTATCACCTATATATAGCAAAAACTTTTTTTAGTTTTGGATAGAGTGGAGAGGGATTAGAACACCAGAAAATCCCAAATTCTGACTGTCCCCAGTAGGGATGGGCCAAACAGACCCCTGTTCGGTTCGCACCAGAACTTCCGAACAGAGCGAAAGTTCGGACCCGAATAATGAACCCCATTAAAGTCAATGGGACCCGAACGTCAAAAATCAAAAGTGTCCATTTTGAAGGCTTATATGCAAGTAATTGGGCATACAATGGTTATAGGGATCCGGGCCCTGCCCTGGGGAACATGTATCAATAAAAAAAAGTCTGTAAAAAACGTAATTTTTAAATGAGCAGTGATTTTTTGATTTTTAAAGAGAAAGCATAAAAATAAAAAATCCTTCTAATATAGTGCCTGGGGGGTCCCCTTAGTCGACCTGTAAAGTGGCAGATCGGTACCATGTCTAGAATCTGCTGCAGCAATAATTGCATTTATAAAGCCAAAAAAAATTGAAATTTTCCCTGCAAGCTGCCTTTATTTTGCTCAGCGACAGCTGGGGACCCAGTGTGAATGAGTCCACAATTTAGTGCACTGGGAACAAGATTAGAGATTTTTTGGATACATTCTGGTGTCACTTTGACTTTGGATAGAAGTAACGTGTCAGTAAAAATTGGTCTTTGGTGTCGGTGGCGCCTTCCCACCGTAACCCTATAGAGGTACTCTTGATGATAGCAAGAATTGGCCTTGCTGTAAAAAATTTAAATGATATGCACCTGCCAAACGGGGGCTGAAAAATTGGTCTTTGGGTGTTAATTGTGCCCATGAAACCTATACCAAAAACATTCTTCCAGATGAAATGATTGAACACCATCAAAGCTAGGCAGCCTCGAAGTCTGCAGAGATTCCACATCCCAAAAAGACTTAATCAGGGACATGAGCATCAGGGGCTTCATAGCTGGTAATCCAGGACTGATTCATTTTTATGAAAGTCAAACGGTCCACGGAGTTTGTGGACAGACGCGTTCTACAATCAGTAACAAATCCTCCTGCAGCACTAAATGCCCGTTCTGAAAGCAAGCTGGATGCAGGGCAGCCCAACAACTCAATAGCATACTGGGCAAGTTCTGGCCAGTGGTCTATTCTCATGACCCAGTAAGCCAGTGGATCATCAGCTGGAAAGCTCTCTATCTCTGTTTTGGCCCTGAGGTAATTGTCCACCATGTGATGCAAACGCTGCCGATGGGATTTGGAAGCTGACAGCCCTTGGCGGCAAAGACTAAAAAAAAATCAGAAATGCCTCATTTAGGCAGACGCCTTCTCCAACGCTCCTCTCTTGACCAACAGAAGACTCAAAACAACGTTTTCCACCACACTGTAACCTACTGGAGTCAGGAAAAATGTTCAATAAAATCCTCTTTAACGTGCCCTCAAGAGATTTTATCTTCTGCACTCTCTGTGGGGATGGGATGAGTTCTGAGACCTTCCCCTTATAACGGTGGTCAAGGAGGGTTGCCAACCAGTAATCATCCTTCTCCTTTATGCCACATATTCTTGGGTCCTTTCGCAGGCTTTGAAGCATGAGGTTGCCCATGCACCTCAAATTTGCAGAGGCTTGAGAAGCAGACTTCTCTAGGTCACTCAGGATGACAGCATCTGGAACTTCCTCCTCCCAGCCACGTACTACTCCCAAGAGTCCTGGGGTTGGAAAGCCATCGCTTATAGATTGACGCATGTCTTCCTCTTCTTTGAAGCCTATGAAAGTGCCAGAATCCTCCACCTCATCCTCCTCCCCTCTCTCCTCCTGTGACATAGGAATGATGGTGTCTGGATAAAGTGGGCCTTGAGAGGAAAGTCCTTCTCTTCCTCCTGCTGCTCTGTCTCCAGTGCCCTGGCCATAATGTCACGCAGAGTCTGCTCCAGCAGGAACACAACAGGGATTGTGTCACTGATGCATGCACTGTCACTGCTCACCATCCTTGTGGCCACCTCAAATGGTGACAATACAGTGCAGGCACCCTTAATGATCAGCCATTGGCATGGGGAAAAAAAGACGAGGCGGCCTGAGCCCGTCGTTTTGCCGTACTG
>CM053030.1:69005342-69030760 GCA_028564925.1 Lithobates sylvaticus
CCTTAGGCAGGTCATACACCATGCAAACTCAGTGTTGCCAACCTACCAGATTGAAATTTACTGACACGACACCCAAAATTTACTGGCACTGTCAAGTTTTTGCTGGCATATCCAAAAGTTACAAAATGTCAGTTCTAAGTGCAAATTTCAGTATTTAGGTTACAAACAAGTACAATGTGCAATTAGCAAAGTGATTTAAGATGGATATTAATGCGAAAACATAATTCTTATTTTATTTTCAATATAATAAATAAGCTCAAGCACAGGAATTGAGGGGGCAATTAATTAGAATGGGCGGCACACACACAGGAAATTGACTCTCACAGTGACACTGACAGCAGTGTGCAGTAGCACAGATGATGATGGCACCTCACCAAATGACACATCCCCTCCTGGCATGGAGAGTCAGTGACCCTCTCTCTCCATACCAGGTGGTCCCTTCAGTCCACTCCCAGCTTGCCTTCCTCCTTTTCCGCAGACCTACACATGAGGCTCCGGATGCTTCCGTTCCCTTGTATCTTGACTTCACGTGACATACTGCCAGCACAGTCCGAACACACTGTAGCAAGCACTCGGATGGTTTTGGCCAAGCGTCACAGCCATATTTTTTACTGGCAACTTTTTTCTTTCACTGGCATTTACTGGCAGGAGAAAAGTGTCAATTTTTTACTGGCTGCCAGTAAAAATACTGGCGGTTGGCAACACTGTGCGAACTGCAGGAAAGAAATTCACATGATTCCCCCCTCAACACAGACAGTGCTGACTGGGGAATCAGAAATTGTCTTCTCCTGATGGGGGAGCAGCTGCTAGTGATAATTGCAAGAGGATCCGACTGGCTGGTTGGACCCAAGTTGATTGATCGATTTATGGGTACATTCAGCCTGCCCATTAACAGTTTGAATCTCGACCTGCTCCTGCTGAACAGGCCAAGATTTGAAATGGCCGTACTTTCATTCTTTTTAGTTGTACTAGCTCTGTATGCAAATTAAGTCTGCCTTGGATCACCCACTCCTCCAGACCAATGTTTCTCAACTCCAGTCCTCAAAGCACCCCAACAGGTCATGTTTTCAGAATTTCCCTCAGATGAAACAGCTGTGGTGATTACTAAGGGAGTGAAACTGATCAAATATCCTGTGCAAAATAATGTAAAGCCTAAAAACATGACCTGTTGGGGCGCCTTGAGGACTGGAGTTGAGAAACACTGCTCCAGACTGACATCCACTCATCAAGGTATTGTGACATCTGCATAACTCAAGCAGTCCAATTGCCTGCATCAGGGCATGTTTTCAGGAAGCCATGTACTGCACTCAGCCAGCCCCTTTCACCAGCCAGGATCTGCCTGTGTCCTGTCAGAAAGCCGCTACCCATCAGAATATGTAACGGAAGTGACGTTCTGGCACGGCCATCTTGGCACACCCGCAATTGTCTGCAGTAAGCCTACAGTCAGAAGGCAGCAAGCAGTCATCTTTTTACACCCACTGAAGTCTTGCATTTCACACTTAGTTTTACCAGTAAACTGAGCTTATATAGTCAAATAAAGTATCTGGAAGTCCGTGTGACTGTTTTGATGTTGAATTTTAAAAGCATTGGCAAGCCTGCTGATCTCACAGGTTTGCTAATCTGACAGAACAATGCTTCTTTTAGAATTCAACATCCAAACAGTTTGACAGATTTATAAATCCTGTATTTCACTATATAAGCTCAGTTTACTGGTAAAAATAAGTGTGAAATGCAAGAATTTGGTGGGTGTAAAAAGATGTCCTCTTGGCGACTTCAGACTGTAGATAAAGGATAGATTGCTTGGCCCTTGGGTGGCAATCAGAACACCCAATTGATTGTGTGCCACATCATAGTAATTGGCAAAAAATGTTTTCAATACGAAAGATGGACTTTATAGGCACGTGTAAAATGTAACAAAATGTAATCAATATTCACATATAATTTATACATAGACACGTACATTTACAATAATATTTTTTCAAAGAAAGAACACAAAAACGTGGAAGAAAAAACAGCTTCTAGGGACTACATAATACCCTCCCAATTCCATACATAGTACCACTACATCAACTCGCTGTGGAGTGTCTACTATTTGTTCAAAGAAAGAGCACCCCACTTGTATGTGGTCTGGTCCTATATGGTATTGATTCGTCCTGCTGTTATAAAACAACTGGTTGCTCTACATGTTTCGCAACACGGTGATCGCTTCATCAGGAGCCTCTGTGTTGTTAAAACAAAAAGAGAGATTGTATAAATACATTTTTATATATTATTTTGAAATACAACATGTGAGCATAAACAGTGTTTACATAAACACTGTAATGGGTACAAAAGAGATATTTGTCATATCATTTGCATTTGTGTGTGAACTCACCATTCAGATGCATAGGGTAGCTGTACCTGTTTGCCCCGCCACAAGAGAGGGATGCCGTCACGGCCCCACAGGAGAGATTCTCCCGAGATCCAGGAATTATAGGTTCCGAGAAACTTGGCCCAAGGGCCAAACCAGGCCCTAATCCAGGTCGTCACAGAGGACCAGGGGGCCACGGTTCAGATAGCGCAGGTGGACATACGGGGATGCATCCGGTAGCTATAGTAAATATATATAGAAACAGTAAAAATAATACCTGGGCCCTACTTCTTGTGTGGTACCAAATTTTTTTGGAGATAGGTATAGTATTGAGATAATAGGTATAGTATTGAAATAATAGACAAAGACATCTCTTGGTGGTCTTGGTCATTCAGGAGAATTCCGTAATACACTGCTAATACCCACCCAATGACGTATCATAGGGGGTTATCCAAACTACAAAAGAAGGAGAGGGGGGGGGGGATTTATTTTCAAAGCTATTGGAGCCTCTATTAAAGGACTGCATAGAGTATTGGATACCTCGTGTTGTATATGATCCAAAATGTTATGGCCCATGCATAATTAATCCTATATTAAAGGGATTAAGCTAATGTGGACTCAGTATGGTCCGAGATATGAATATTCGGTATAGATATAAAATTTAGGGGATTTACCATCCCTTATCTATATATTATTAGTATCTAGCCTTCACAGTTTCAATAATATAGAAAATATATTATATACTGACAATGAAACTAATACATAGCCTTACACATGGATCAAAGAAGATTGCATATAGGGATAGCATTATAAGACCCACTCTGAGGCATAGTTTGACACATAGGTCTATATTAAATGCTGGGTCGTTAAGGGATTCAAAAATGTATAGCATGATAACGCTACCTTCAGAAAGAGGCTCAGTAATGTTAGTCTGTCCGTCGGTATGTTGCGGAGCAATTTCTCTGCACTTTTTTCTGTAGAGTGGGCCCACCAGGTTCCCACCCATCCACTCCCTGTGGGTAGTGCCCCTAGATCCTTTCTTATCTGTTTTTTAAACTTCAGAGATAAGGAAAATATGTTACGTAGGGAGAGAGCTATGAAGGAAATTAGTTACAACGGCTCTAAAATGATGTGTTTCCCTGATCTCTCACCTGCTCTCCAAAAACAATGTCTCTCCTTTCAGGAAATAAAAAAAAAAAAAACAGAGACTGAACCTTCGCTATTCTATGATGTATCCAGCACGTTTACCTGTGGTTCATGTCGATCAAGTAACATTTGTTGACTCTCCTCGAGCTGCCCAGGATTGGCTTGACCAACATTTTTCAACTGTATGACAGAATTAGATTGAGTGAAAGGAAATTATCTTCTCCTCTTTAGGGTCCTTTCCTTTTTTTTTTTTCATCTCCTACAAATGGGCCAGCTGGGTCCCCTTTCACCTACCTCACTCACTGCTAGTTTAGGAACCTCCAATGGCGTGTTTGTTTTGCTTCCACCTTTTTCCACTATTTTGGGATTTTTCCACTTCTTTATTTATTGCTGGGACTGTTTATCATGTTTGTTGAGCAATATAGTAAAGGTTTGTTTTTTGTTTTTTAATCAAATCCTTTTTATTATTTTATATAGAAATAACATTAAAACAATACACACAAAACCACAGAAACAAAATTTACGAATTTACGATTTTTGGAATTTACAAATTTTGAATTTTCGGATTTCAGAATTATCGAATTTCTGAATTTTGGATTTTCGGAATTTCCGAATTTTTTTTCGGATTTTCGGAATTCGGGAATTCAAAGATTTGAAAATCCCCAAATTTGAAAATCTGAAAAAAAGAAAGAAAATCTGTTTAATTAACATATGCAAAAGGAAAAAAAATTGTTTTGTTTCGTTTTAATTCGTTAATCAATTAATTTCGTTTAGTTAGATTCGTTAAATTTGTTAAATTCGTTTTCGAATTTCGTTTCGTTTTCTACCGAATTCGAAAAATCGGTCGCATTCGAAAATATTTCAACCGAACTCGAAAATATTTCAACCGGATTCGAAAATATTTCAACCAGATTTGAAAATATTTTGCGACCCGACTTTGGGTCCACGTATCTTGGAGGTGTTGTAATGCTAGTTCTACTGTGTTTGCATACCACATGTAGGGTTTATAGCTATAAGTGGCCCCGAGATATGGGGCCCCAAAGTCGGGTCGCAAAATGTCCTTCTCTGCTGCAGAAAAGTACTTGACATATCGCCTTGACATATCGCCTTGACATATCACTTGTGGCAGGTGACGTGGCAAGTGGACTATCCACAACTTGGCCATGTGGCCAGTCATGTGGCACTCGTGGCCGGCCACGTAGCACGCGTGGCCGGTCACGTGGCACTCGTGGCAGGTGTCATGGCACTTGTGGCAGGTGTCGTGGCAAGTGGACAATGCACAACTTGTGGAGATGTTGTAGTGCTAGTTGTACTGTGTTTGCATACCAAATTTGTATTTTTCAAGTAAATTTTCTATCACCAAGTGACCCCGAGATAGGTGGACATAAAGTGGGGTCGCAAAATGTAATTCTCTGCTGCAGAAAAGTACTTGACATATCACCCATATCTCGGGGTCACTTGGTGCTAGGAACCCCACAACTTGTGGCAGGTGATGTGGCAAGTGGACAATCCACAACTTGGTCACGTGGCAGGTCACGTGGCACTCGTGGCAGGTCACATGGACGGTCACGTGGCACTCTTGGTTGGTCACATACACACTTGTGGCAGGTCACGTGGCACTCGTGGCCAGTCATCTTCTGAAATTCGAAATTCATATAGAATGAATTCAAATTCGAATTGAAAAGATTAGAATAGAATAGAAAAACAATAGAACAGAATAGAATAAAATATCATATATCCGTTCTATTGTTTTTCTAGTCTATGTTCTAATTCTATTCTAATCTTTTCTATTCAAATTCATTCTATACGAAATTCGAATGTCGGGACACATGGTTATATAAAAGTATTTCAAATGCGATTCGAAAATATTTCAAATTTGAGTCGAATTTCGTCCGTGATTTTCCGATTCTAAAAAATTCGGATTCGGTTAAATTCGTTAGAATTGTAATTCGGAAATTCGGATGCATCCGAATGTCCGAATAATGAAAAATTCGTCCAAATTTCAATTCGGAACATAACGAAATGCACATGTCTAATTAATAACTAACTATTAAATTAACGAGTATGAATTTATCCGAAGTTACGAATTATCTGAAATAATGAATGCCGCATCTAAACAAATGTACGTTTACAAATAACGGAACAAATTAATAATTAATAATAATAATAAGTTTTATTATTATTATTGTTATTTATTATTATTAATTTGTTCCGTTCCATTTGGTTAGATGCAGCATTCGTTATTTCAGATAATTCGTAACTTCGGATAAATTCGTATTCATTACGTTCACTAACAGACAAATTTGAAAGGGAATTCCAATACCTATAATTTAATAGTTAGTTATTATTTCGTTTTTAACAGATTTTCTTTCTTTTTTTCAGATTTTCGATTTTTCAAATTTTCAAATTTCCGAATTCCGAAAATCCGAAATTCGGAATTCTGAAATTCGAAAATCCCAAAATTAGGAAATCAGAAAATCAGAAATCTGGAAATCCCAAAATTCGAAAATACGAAAATACAAAATTCAGAAATTCGGAAATTAAAAATTCGGAAATTCGGAAATCCGAAAATGCGAAATTCGAAAATTCGAAAGTTCGGAAATTTCGGAAATTCGGAAGTTCGAAAATTCAAAATTCGGAAATTCGAAATTCGTAATTTCGTAAATACGTACATTTCGTAAATTCGTAATTTCGGAAATTCATAATTTCGGAAATTCTGAAATTCTGAAATCCGAAATTCGGATATTCGGAAATTTCGGAAATTCGTCATTTCGGAAATTCGGAAATTTTGGAAATTCGAAAATTTCATTTTTAAATTCGGAAATTCGGAAATTTTTGGAAATTGAAAAATTTGGAAATTCGGAAATTCGGAATTAACGAATTTGTCAAAAGTCGTTAAAAAACTAATTAGGAACTAAACAAATTGCACATGTCTCTATGCAAAATAAAAATCTGGGTCAGTCTGTGTGATGGAGAAAGAGACCCTGGATGGGGACCAGAGAACATCGTCCCAAATTTCCTCAGAGATGGGACCAATATCTTTCTCCCAGCCAGCCTGAGAGCGGATAGGAAAGTATAATAAAAACTCTTCTAACAATACCCTATAGGGCAACTGAGGCAAGATGCTTTGTTGACCCTGCCTGTACTATTTTGTCTAAAACAGGAATGGAAGGAAAAAATATGTTAGCAGAAGGGAACTGGGCGTGTAGAGCATGTCTCAATTTAAGAAATTGGTAAAACCAATTGGTTTCTACAGAGAACTCTCCCCTCAAATCCTCAAAGGATTTAAGTATACCATTCTGATATAGCTGAGCTAAAGTAGTTATTCCTAATTTACCCCATCCCTGAAAGGCTCTGAGAGCCGAGATTTGAGAAAGTCTATTATTTTCCCATATGGGAGTGTATCTGGTAGGATATGAGACACCCAGCATTTTTTTAACTGTATCCCATACTTTACAAAGTAACGTACAAGTGGGCATGCCAGCAAGCGAGACACCCCCCCCCCCCGCACCACGAGAACATAGAGTGGAAGCCGACCCTTAAATGCAAAAGAGGGGGGCGTGGCCAGCCGGCAAGAGAGATGGACGCTTAGTGCTGAGCTCTGCTGTGAGGGAGACGAACCGGAACGATTAGGGACCGCTGGAGCAGGTATTTTTGTACAAAAACTTCCCCACATTAGTCCGGTAGTGACCCACAACAATGTCCCGTAAGAGAACTGGGGACCACAAGCCCCAAAAGCTCACCACACTCCTGTACCCTCCTGAAGCGCTGGTCAGTCAGAATCAAAATGGAGCTGAAGGCATAGCAGCGCCTCAGACTAAACATACAGAAATCCCTAACAACATTTCTGGTGACTCACCAAACAGGGAGATGTCTAGCTCCCATGACAATGACACAGAGGGGGATCCCTTAATGAACAGCCCAGCTAAGGCAAAAATGAGAATGGATGCTCTAGCACAGCGGCCGCCTCACTCAGAAATTGAGCCCCAGTTTTTTTATTCCACTACAATCTAACCAGGCCTTACATTCCTCAATGGCATCCTTCCCAACCTGCGGTCAGCCTGTTATTGACACTACACTGAAAGAGATGTTAATATCACTGCATTCCTCTCTTGTGACTGATTTATCCACTCTATTTACTAAACTCACTACAGATGTCAGTCTAATAGATAACAGAGTATCCACTATTGAGAAAGGTATGATGGAATGCTCCTCCACAGTGAATGACATCATTGATTCTATTGATGAGGTAAAAGATGAACAAGAGTGGATAAGGGGCAAATTAGCAAATTTGGAAGACCGCTCTAGACGAAACAACGTCAAGTTAAGGGGGGCCCCCGAAAATATAACAACTTCAGAATTACCCAAATACGCCAACGAACTTATACGCACTATTCTACCTGAAGTTACGCCACGTGACATTATAATTGACAGAATACACAGAATTGCAAAACCGTCACACCTGGCTGCATCAGTGCCTAGAGATATACTTATGAGGATCCATTTTTTTCCATATTAAAGAAAAAATTATGTCAGAAGCCAGATTGAAAGGCCCTCTACCACGTCCGTTTGAGGGTGTTCAAATATTTCCTGATTTATCAAGATATACGCTTCAACTACGTAGAGATTTGAACCCCATAACTAAAGGAATGCAAAACCATAAGATTCTATACAAATGGCGCTACCCGGCCACACTAATTGTCTCCAAAAACTGATCCACTCATATAATAAATGACCTACACAAGGGTTTGAAACTTTTGAAAGAATGGGGAATAATCCCGGAATACCACAAAGATGAAACTTCGCTTCTTCCAAAACGTCCTCCTTCAACATATCACTACAATCAAAGATCCCGGAATCATCAACCTATGGAAGTATCTGGCTCCTGAGCGGTCCGCTAACTACGTTTATAGCGTCCCCTCCAGGAATTTTGTTTGATCTCACTTGCCTTTGGTATTAACTGTTCCACACTGCAGCGGTAAAAGCTGACTCTTTGCTTTTTTTTTGTGCTTGACACAAATCTGCCGCATCCTGTTTTCATATCTTTTGCTATATTTTTAAATAGCTGTTATATATAATTGTAATTTCATTCCAGGTTTTATAGAAATACATCTAGTTACGGAACCCAGGTATCCTGATAAGCCGAAAGGAACTGAATTTACTGTATACACCAAGAAATATCTGCAAACTGTAAGTGTTATAGTCTCCCACGATCCATCACTTAGCCACAACAGGAAATATGCCATTCACGATAGTATCCTTGAACGCCAAGGGTCTCAACCACCCAGCAAAGAGACAATCTTTGTGGCGTACTGCTGAAAAGCTTGATAGTGATATCTTATGTGTCCAAGAGACACACTTAACCCCACTCTCAGCCACTTTATGTCGCAGTAACAAATTTCCCCTTATTTTCTATTCTAATTTCTCTTCCAAGAAGAGAGGAGTGCTTGTAGCGATCAAGAAAGACACTGACTTCCACCTCATAAAAGAAATAGGTGACCCCAATGGTCGTTTTCTTATTTTAATCTGTATGATTAATGGAACTAAATATACCTTACTCAACTTGTATGCTCCCAATTCTAGACAGGCAAATTTTGTCAAAAAGACTTTGACCAAAATTAAAGAGTTACAACAAGGATATCTCCTTGTATGCAGAGACTTTAATATGGTTGCAGATATTTATATGGACACTACTTCAGCGGATAAGAGAAGACCCTCTCCCCTGGGGCAAATCCTGACATCGTCTGATCTTTACGATGTCTGGAGATGCCACCATGGATCAGAGAGGGATTATACTTATTTCTCCCCGCAACACAAGTCGTATTCCAGAATTGACATGTTTGTTGTTGATAAATTGTTATTACAAAAGGTGACTACCTCTGTTATCCACACCATGACATGGTCAGACCACAACCCAATTTCGATAATTATTGATGATACGTCTCCTCAACGGAACTCTTTTCTCTGGAGAGCCAATAATTTCATATTACAACATGCTACATACTCCAAAGAAATTGCTACTCATTTGAAAGAATATTTTGAATTAAACGCTGATTCAGTGGGGGATCCTGCCGTGGTGTGGAACGCGCATAAAGCGGTAATGAGAGGTGTTCTTATAAAACTGGGCTCCATTCACAAAAAAAAAAAAGAACACAACAAATAGACTCCCTTACTTCCCAAATTGCTCATTTGGAGGCAGACCATAAGTCATCTGCATGTCCCACTACACTAGCACAATTAATGTCGCTTAGACAGGAACTCAGGCTGCTTCTTCTCCATACATACGAACATATGCAATGCAAATTCAAAGCCATCTCTTATTCCACATTCAATAAGGCAGGAAAAAGATTAGCACAACGTATCAAAGGGGCTAGAGTTAAATCTAAAATTCCCTTCTTATTCCACCCACACTCGAAAGTGAAGCTATCTAATCCACAAGACATTGCGAATGCTTTTAGCGATTACTATAGTGTAATCTCAAGAATGACCCTGCAACCCACCAACCATCCCCAGAGGAAATTGATGACTTTCTCCATAAGATAAATTTACCGACTCTGACAGAAACACAATTGTCTTATTTAAATGCTCCTTTTTCAGCACCAGAACTTCTAGCTACCATCTCATCACTGCCTTGTAACAAAACACCAGGCCCGGATGGCCTTACAGGGGAATACTTCAAACAATTCTCTACCTATTTGATTCCACACTTGCTGAAATTTCTTAACCAAGCTGCATATTCTTCCAAATTCCCTGTAGAATCGCTAAACGCATTAATTATCACTCTCCCAAAACCTGATAAAGATCCGACTGCCCCACAAAACTTCCGGCCAATCTCCTTACTTAACCTTGATTTAAAAATATACGCCAAAACTATTGCTAGACGCTTAATGAAGATTATGCCAGACCTGATTCACAAAGACCAAACAGGATTTATTAAAGGGAGGCAGACAGGTCCTTGCAATGTGCAGGGCCGACATGGGACAGCATAAGGGGAATGCAGTTTGTGTGTTACAGGTGCTATTGGCTGGAGCCAGGGCAGCAACAGTAGCTGATTGGTGGTGTTTCGGCGGGAGCAAATTCCCGCAGGACAGAGGTGATAAAAGAGGCCGTCCGGCCGCGGGAAGGACACAGTACCTCAGGACCGGGACTCCCACAGGACCGTCGGAGATGCAGCGCGCACCTGAGGGCAGAGAGAGCCTGTTACGCCGCCTCATTGAGAAGGCGGAGGGCGCCGGTGGCGAGGAGTGGCTTCGTTTATGCCTGGGGGCCGGTCAGTCAGAGGCTCCGCCTGGCCCTTCTGCTCTCTCTTCGTCAGAAAAAATGGAGGAGTCCGCGGAGCGCATGCGCAGTCCGCGCCGACAGCCTACGAGAGGGAAGAAGAGACTTAAGTCCCCAGCTTCTCCTAAGCGAAGTGAGGAGAGAGCCAGCAGCATTCCAGCAGCAGTGTCATCCCCTAACCAGGAGAGGACATCACAGCCAGCAGCTGCCAGCAGCGTGCATGACAGGAGTTCACCTAGTGGTGAGACATGCTCTCTTTCTGTACCTGATTTGAATGCTTTTCTATTGTCATTATCTAACATTGTTAATGACCTTAAAGGGGCGCATACTAGTGGCGCTAATGTAAATAGATATGAGGGGGCACAGTATTCTGGTGCTTTGCAAGATTCTAATAATAGTTTTAAATTAAATGAGGGGGCACAGTATTCTGGTGCTATACATGATATTCAATATAAATATAATTCAGGGGCACAGCTTGCTGGTGCGTTATTACACTCTGGTGCGTGTGGTGGTTTAAAAGAAACTGAGGTGGCACAGTGTTCTGGTGCTTTTCAAGATAATTTGGGTATCCCTGCTATTAACAAGGATGCACGGTTGCATAGTGTTTTTCCAATAAGTGACAATATGACACAGCAAAATATGGATGATGTCAGTCAGGTTTGGCGTAATGTGTCTGAATTACCAGCTAATGTGAACGTGGCGGACAGCAGTTTTAGGAAGCAGGCGATGAAGCCTGTTATTTCTCCCCGCACGGTGGTGGAATCCTCCTTTAAGCTACCCATGCCATGTGACATCTCACCACTGGGTTTCCACCTAGCGGACTCAGTTAAAGAAAAAATTTGGAAAGGAGAGTTTATCGATTTGCTGTCATTGCTGCCTTCTTCCAAAGAATTTGTGGTTAAAGTGGATAAGAGATTAGAGGATAGGGCTGATGACGATAAACGGAAAGCTATCCCTAGGACATTTCAAAATTGGCTGCAGGCATTTTGCATATATGCAGCCGTATTGGGTGAACATTTCCCGGAGAAATGTTCAGGTTTGTTCCAGCATGTGGACATCATTGCGGAAGCTTTTCGCCACTTTGGCGGCACGGCATGGTTCACTTATGACGAGAATTTCAGACAGAAATTAGCGGTCCACCCGACATTACAATGGGGTTGTAAGGATGTAGGTCTCTGGCTGAACCTCATGCTGCCGCAAAAGCCTCAGTTTGTTGCTCGGCCAGTTAATCCTCAGCAGGCCTTTCGCAAGGGCTTCTGCTTCGCCTTCAATGAAGGGCAATGCAAATTCTTTTCCAGCTGCAGATATAGGCACGAGTGCTCTTACTGCAACGGTAATCACCCCGCGAGCAGGTGTTTTCGCAAGAACACAGCATTGTCGGCCACCCCATTGCCCCGCGATGCTACTGGGAAAAGCCATGACCCCGGTGAGCTTGCCAAAAATGCGGCCTTGGCTAGACCAATACCCAGACCGCACGATGGCTCAGTTACTAATTGATGGCTTTCAGGAAGGGTTCTTGGTTCCGGGTTTTTCTGGGAATGGATGTGTTATGGTTAAAAACTTGCTTTCAACCAGGATGCATCCGAATATTGTACAGGAAAAAATTGATAAGGAAGTGTTGGAGGGTAGGGTTGCTGGGCCTTTTGACCATCCACCCTTTTCGAATTTCCGAGTTTCTCCTTTGGGCATTGTACCCAAAAAGGAGCAAGGAAGCTTTAGACTTATCCACCATTTGTCATATCCAGCGGATTCTTCGCTTAATGACGAAGTGTCTGATGTGGTGGCCCCGGTTTCATATTCCTCTTTTGATGAAGCATTGGTATTATTGAGACGGTTCGGGCGGGGGGCTTTGTTGTCAAAGGCAGATATTAAGTCAGCCTTTCGCTTGCTACCTGTGCATCCTCAAGGCTTTAACTCCCTGGGTTTGCATTTTCAAGGAAAATTTTATTTTGACAAATGCCTGCCCATGGGGTTTTCCTTATCATGTTTTTATTTTGAGGCCTTTTCAAAGTTTTTGCATTGGGTTTTGTCCCAGTGCTTCCCGGAAGGGGGTTCTTTGCATTATTTAGACGATTTCTTATTCATTGGCCCCGCTGACTCCCAGGTTTGCCTTAGTTCCTTGAATACATTTTTGACGATCTGTGAGTCATTTGGGGTGCCTATTGCTAATGAGAAAACGGTTCTGCCTTCGCAAATAATAGAATTTTTAGGTATTACCATTGATTCGTCATCAATGGAATTCAGATTGCCGGAGGAGAAATTGCACCGAATGCGTTTCATGATTTCCCTCTTTTTAACCAAACGGAAGGTTTGGTTGAAGGAGGTACAGTGTTTGTTGGGTTTATTCGCTTTTGCAGCCAGGGTTATCCCCATAGCTCGAGTTTTTTCTAGAAGCTTTGCTCTGGCTACCAAAGGCTTGAAGAACCCATACGCACATGTGCGCATTTCGGCTAGAATTAAGGAAGATCTAAGAATTTGGGATACTTTCCTCGTCCATTTTAATGGTTCTTCGGTATGGCAACATGACTTTATAGATAGTTTACAACTAAACTTTTTTACGGATGCCGCAGGTGCTTCTGGCTTTGGGGCTTTTCTGGATGGCCGTTGGTGTGCCGCTAAATGGCACCCCAGCTGGCTTCATCAGGATATTCTGCACAATATAGTGTTGCTTGAATTATTCCCAGTGGTAGTCTCGATTGTTATTTGGGAAGATCAGTTTGTTAATCGCAGGGTTATAGTGCATACCGATAACAAAGGTGTCCTCTTTGCTATTAATGTGCTCTCTTCCAAGTCTGAAGTTGTCCTCAAACTACTGCGCTTCTTAGTCTTACATTGTTTACGTTGCAATATTTGGTTAAGAGCTCGCCATATAGCTGGTTTGGAGAATAACATAGCTGATGCTTTGTCTCGCCTGCAGTTCGAAAGATTCCGGAATTTGGCTCCATTGGCGGATCTACACGGCACTCCCTGCCCAGACTTCCTCTGGGGCTTGATATGGGATTGATATCAACTTACCTCCATAATTCTGTCGCACGGAAGACTTGGCGCGAATACGAGCTGGCCTGGGCCAAGTGGTGCTCTTTTTGTGATAGGGAAAATATTGACACGCTGGAGGTGAATGCTTTTGTTTCCTTAGCATTTGTATCCTTTTTGATTGAATCACAATTACGTCCTGCTTCGGTCAGTAAAGTTTTGTCAGGGGTATCATTTTTTCTGAAATTTGCAGGCCGCCCAGCTCTGAATTCCTTTTTTCAAGTTTGTCAGGTACTTAAAGGCTTTCGTAAGTCTGTTCCCGCTAAGGATGGCAGGCGTCCCATTTCAGTGGACTTATTGATCAAGCTGCTGGTGGTTTTGGAGACCGTTTGCAGCTCCACGTTCGAAATGCTCTTATTTAGAGCAGTTTTTTCGGTCATATTTTTTGGTGCCTTAAGGATTGGAGAAGTGGTGTCCCCAAACAGGACAACTCCCTCTTTCCTTCTGTTGGGCCATGTAGTTTTAGAACAGGATTGTTTACGTTTGTTTATATGTAGATCTAAGACTTTTGGGATCGGGAACGGGCAATGGGTGGTTTTGTCCAGGTCCCCTAACCCCAAAATTTGCCCGTTGTTTAATGTTGAGAATTTCTTGTCTATTCGTCCTTTTTGTGCAGGTTCCTTTTTTATCCACCAGGACCAGACCCCATTAACCAGATATCAATTTTCGGCGGTTCTCTCATCCTGCCTGAAAAGTCTTAACCTATCTGGTTTTAAATTCTCTTCGCACTCTTTCCGTATTGGGGCAGCCACAACTGCTAAGCTACTGGGTTTTGATTCGGAAGGCCAGAAGAGGGTTGGTAGATGGGCTAGTAACAGATATAAAATTTATGTCCGTCCTGAATTAATTATCTGATAATTTTTTGTTGCAGATCCAGCTAAATATACAGTTTGGATTGTAGGCCACTCCTATATCTACTGGGCTGGTAAGCAGGCTGCATCTAGGAGTTATTCTAGTAATTTGGGCTTGGACTTTCAGGAATTTTATGTTTTATGGTCAGGTGTCCGGGGCCTTCGCTGGCGAGATTTAAGAAGTCATTTAGCCTATTTGGCATCTGTTTGGCCGTCTCCTGATATTTTGGTCCTCCACTTGGGTGCCAACGATATCGGTAAGGTTCATACCTGGGATCTTCTATGCGAGATAAAACAGGATTTTTATGATATTAAATTATCATTTCCAAATGCTATTCTGGCATTCTCTGAGATGGTCCCCCGTCTTCTTTGGTCTCCCAGTGGAGGCCTATTTTATCTTGATAAGGTTAGGAGACGGCTAAATAGAACAATCCATAATTTTATAATTTCTTTGGGCGGTTTATCTTTCCGCCATGTGGAGCTGGAGGGTTTCCTTCCGGGCTTGTTTAGAAGAGATCAGGTCCACCTGTCAGTAATTGGTGTCGATATATTTAATATGGGTCTGCAAAATTTGATTGAGAGTGCTATGGTGTTGGGGGGACCTCAGTCAGTAGATACTCTACTGCCCTTGGTCTGTGGGGATTAGTCGTCCAGCATCGGCTGGATGGACAAAAGATAAATAAATTTTGATGATTGTGTTATAGCCAAGATGGCTTCATTTATTTTAATTTATAAATATTTATGAGGATTACCCCTTTAAACAACACCAGGGCCAAATATTATTTCCAAGAAATTTAATAAAAGATGTTAAAGATAAAGAAGTTGTAAGTGTGTTATTTGTTCATGTTAATGACTCCTTAGTGCGGGCCCATGACAGGTCCTTGCAATGTGCAGGGCCGACATGGGACAGCATAAGGGGAATGCAGTTTGTGTGTTACAGGTGCTATTGGCTGGAGCCAGGGCAGCAACAGTAGCTGATTGGTGGTGTTTCGGCGGGAGCAAATTCCCGCAGGACAGAGGTGATAAAAGAGGCCGTCCGGCCGCGGGAAGGACACAGTACCTCAGGACCGGGACTCCCACCCTCCCTTCCCCCCTTTTCATTATTCTGATAGTCAGGGTGTTGTTTACTGGGGATTAGTCGTCCAGCATCGGCTGGATGGACAAAAGATAAATACATTTTGATGATTGTGTTATAGCCAAGATGGCTTCATTTATTTTAATTTATAAATATTTATGAGGATTACCCCTTTAAACAACACCAGGGCCAAATATTATTTCCAAGAAATTTAATAAAAGATGTTAAAGATAAAGAAGTTGTAAGTGTGTTATTTGTTCATGTTAATGACTCCTTAGTGCGGGCCCATGAACACAGCATTTCTTACCTAGGTATTCAACTCACTAGATATTACTTTAAGTCACTTCAAACGATACTCAACCGATGTATTTGGCACGGTACAAAACCTAGATGCGCTCATTCTATACTTAGGATACACAAATTAGCGGGAGGATCAGGTTCAATAGATTTTACAGATTATCACACTGCAGCGATCATAGCTCAAGCAACTGAGTGGTTTCAGCAAGATCCGAATAAAAACTGGTGCAATATAGAACTTTCCTTACTATTTCGTCCTAGTTTAAAAAATTGGTTGTTGAGCACTCCATTAGACGCTAAAATACCAAAAGCGATTCTCCCTACCATGATAGCCACGGTCAGAGCATGGAAAAATTCTAACCCAAACTATCCATCAAGAACCCACTACTACACAGATACCGATACCTATAGAAGTCTTAAACCACATCTCACCTGAATTATCTACATCCCATTGGTCTAACCAAAAAATCTCATTCATAAATCAACTATTTCATGACTCAAACCCAAAATCCTTTTCAACCCTCCAAAATGAATTTCACTTGCCCGAATCAGACTTTATTGCATATTCCAAACTTCTGAAATGCCTTAACAAAATCAAACCTCTCTTATATACAGTTTCTTCAGTAATATGGAAATACCTGCACTTTGAATTTCCTAAACAGAAGGGTATTTCACTTGTATACAACACCCTGAACCAAAAGCGTGTATTTACTAAATCCACACCACATACACACTGGGAAAATGATCTAGCAACGACTTATACAGAATCACAATGGGAACAAGCTTCACGAAGTGTATACAAATCCACGAAAAGCTCTGCGTTGTGGGAACTCACACAAAAATTGTCCCTTAGATGGTATTTGACGCCTTCTCGCTTGGCAACATTCTATCCCACATTATCTAATAAGTGCTGGAGATGTAATTCCAACATAGGAAGCATATTCCACATATTTTGGGAATGTACCCTCATACAGGAATACTGGAAAACCGTTTTTCTTCTCTTAAAAGATATATCCCAGATAGATATACCAATGTCTCTGGGTCTAGCTATCCTGAATTTATCCATTGAAGACATACCCTTTTCATTTCGTCATGTGACGACACATATCCTATTGGCAGCTAGGTTAACTATAACCAGATTATGGAAGTCAGATACAACTCCCTCTATCACTCACCTCTTAGATACCGTAAACCTACATTATAGTTATGAATTAATGATGGCATCCAGTGAGGGTAAATTACCCAAGGAAAAAACCAAGTGGGCATCATGGGAACAATGGTCGACTATTACTAACTTTTTGTAACACTCATATCTAACAGATTGATATACACTTTTGCCTCTGGGTTCTAGAGTATGGACACAGGTTCCTGGATAAGTTCTATTATTGTGGCAACGTTCTCCTCTTAGACACAGTGTAGTCCCCATGGGGGTGTCTAGAGGACATATACTTCTATTTGATCTTATGTTACTATATTGATCTTATATTTCTATATTGAATGTATTGCGTTTTGTAGCATTTTAATAACAGTAATTCTTGTTCTGTAACACTTCATTGATAATTGAGTTGACATTATTTAAGTGCTATTCTGAGTTAATTTATTTTAACGGCATACAATGTGTAATTTGCATCTTTACTGTATGTTATGAAATTCAATAAAAACTGATTGAAAAGTAAATGCAAAAGAGAATAATCGTCGGGCAGGAAGGAGTATCTGTTCAGACTCCCATCCAGCAAAATGCTGCAATTGGGAAGCGAAAAAAATATAGCCTTGGATTAGGAACTGCCAGCCCACCAGCATTTATGGGATGTTGTAGAGTCTCCAGTTTGATACGAGGGGTTTTGTTCTGCCATGTTAACCATATAAATATGGTGTTAATCTTAGTAAAAGGTTTGGTTAATATTTATTTTTATTTTTATTTTTTTTAACTGAATATGGCTAGGCAGTATATTTGTTTTTCTTGGAATGTTTGTGGCATGAATTCCTCTTTAAAGGGAGAGGCTGTTTTTGATTATATAACCCTAATCCGTCCCTCGGTTGTCAGTTTGCAGGAGACTCGTGCCACAGGTAATACCATTAGATGGTTTCAGTGAAGGTGGTTTATGGAGGGATATCATTCTGTTCTGTCATCTTACTCTCGGGGGGTTTCTATACTAATTTATAATGATATATTATTCTCCTGCACCAGAATGCTAGTGGACATGAATGGTAGGTTTATTTTTCTTCTGTGTCACATATGTGATTTTGAATTGATTATTGCTGCAATTTATATTCCTCCTCCATATAACCCTGAGGTCCTTCTTCAGCTTATGTCATTTGTAAAGGCCTCTCCTTCACTTCCAATATTGATGACTGGTAATTTTAATAATGTAATCAACCCAGAACAGGATAGCTTTCCCTCTCCTCGCTCTTTACCTATAAATGGCCTCTCTTCTTTAGGGAGGCTCTCTAGGGAATTAGGGTTACTTGATATGTGGCGGTTGTTACATCCTACTGACAATTCATATACTTGTCATTCTAAAACATTTGGTTCGCTCTCAAGAATCGATCTGGTGTTGTGCTCGACCTTGTAATGGCTTTTAAGGATGTGGTAATAGAGCCAAGAGGTATCTCTGACCATTACCCTGTAATACTTACTATCTCTTTTGGGTGTTCAAGGTCCAATATACCTTGGCGTCTAAATTCCTTCTGGTTAGATTTATTTCCTGAGGATGGAGTCTGGTTGGACTACCTGGGGATGTTTATCACGCAGAATACAGGATCAGCACCTCCTAGAATAGTATGGGAGGCTCTTCATGCCTATTTGAGAGGACTTTAGATTAAACAAGTTAATAGCATTAAAAAATCCTTGCATAGAGAGCTTGAACAGGTAAAGAGAGAGGCGCTAGCGGGCGAAGGCAGATTCATTTTAGATCCCAGCTCGATCAATAAAATAGCCTGGGCAACATTGCAGACTAAGTTAAGCTCGCTGTTGGTGGATAGGGCCATAAATATACAGTTTGATGGATTTCTAAAATCCTGTATTTCACTATATACGCTCAGTTTACTGGTACAAATAAGTGTGAAATGCAAGACTTTGGTGGGTTTAAAAACATGTCCACTTGGCGACTTCAGACTGTAGGCTTACTGCAGACGAGTGAGGGGTGTAGCAAGGTGGCTTTGACAGAATGCCACTAAAGTTGCATTTTGTGATGGGTAGCGGCTTTGTGATAGAACACCTGCAATGAATACAAAGACACGGACACTCCACAATGACATCTGGGTCTAAAATAAGGTATGCAAAGAAAGATTTTATTAAAAAATCTCTTTAGCATGTTAATTAAGGGAAAGATGGAGGAACCAGGGAAGGCAAATAGAAGCATAGAATATACTTCATCTTTAAAGCTAAATGCTTAGCTTAAAAAAGCTTTATTTGCATCACTTTCTCTGTGATGAAGTAAGGCCCACGTTGTACAGGCAGCTGGATCCTGAATAAATCTTCACTCCTGGGATGTTTGTCTTTTTCCTGCCTTTGTACTTCCAGAACTGCAATGGTTTACATCTTAAGGCAGAATGGCAGTACACATGGTCTTATAGGGACATGTCCCCTCCTTTCTCTTCCTCCATTAAGTAAAGTTCTTTCTATTAATACACTGCTTGTAGCCTTATCTGTGAATTTGAAAGAATCTGACCAGTCACAGGAAGAGGACAGGCATCCCAGCAGTGAAGATTTCTCCAGGATTCAGCTACCTGCACAATATGGGACATACTTTGATTTGGGTAAGTCACTTGACTTAAGCTATAGGGATTTTTTTTTTTTTTTGTTGCTAAACTTTAGTTAACAGCTGACAATCTCCTACAGCATGTTCACAGTGTCTAACTATATCTTGTATTTTGTCAGTACTCTCTGATAATCTCCTGTAGTATGTCCACAGTCTCTAACCTTCACCTGTAGTATGGCTGTAGTTGGGGAAAGCTTAAAATGACAAGCAGAAACATTGTAAGGATGCAGCTTTCTTCTATCATATCCTATCCTAACTTATCTTGCACAATTGGGTAAATGGCACGGATGCACCTGTGGGAACAAGATCTGGACCAGGCATACCTGAACACTCAGTGGCAGCAGGTTTTGCGTTGGCCCTGTCAAGTCTTAAGACATCTAACTAATTGGGAGTCTTCTAACCAGTGGCAGCTGGTGCTAAATATTTCGGGGGGGGGGGGGGGGAGACGGACAGGAAGGCGGCGGTCGGGTCCCAGATGAAAGGCACAGCTCCTCTGTCACTGGCACAGATTACTAATTACACAGGGCATTGGGCAGCAGCACTTACACGGATTCCCTCTCCAGCAGCCCTCAGTGTACCCAGCGATGTCCCCGGCGAAGAGGGCTGATCACCAGCTGCATGCACTAACCTCGATCTGCTGCCGGTGACTGTTCCTCCTCCAGCTACAGTCTGAACACCATCCAGTAAGAGCAGCGGCCGGAGGCTCTGGGTAAGTCCATGAGTAGCCCGGGAGCCGAATGGCCTCTGATCAGTCAGCACTCCCTCTCCTCTCCTCCCCTCCACCTATCCTCCTCAATGGGGTGACGGGCTTCATGATTGGCCGGGAGGAGAATCAGGAAGACAATATTAATTTGCTATTGTCACACAACTTAGTGGACTCAGGGCGCAGTGCTCTGCGCCCCGAGCCCACCCTTTTTTGAAGCCAATTAGAGCCTTAGGGTCTAATCACGTGCATCTAAAAAAAAATAAAACAAAAAAACCCCATTGAAATTTCAATGCGTCCAGCGTCCTGCATGTAGATTATGGGCCAGGGGCATGGATTAAGGGGGCAGCGCCCTTGTGCCCCGTATGGATGAGCTGCCACTGCTTCTAACATACTACTGTTGATATTACACTCCACAAAGACTAGCAAAGATCTTCCCAGACAAACACCCATTCACATATGGTGGTCATGTATTAAAGTCAGCCCGTTCTGGAGCGACATCTTCATCGTTGCTGCAGCTTGTAAAAAAAAAGGGCATGTTTCCTAAGGCTTCTGGATGAACAAACACAATTTGAATTAATGTTCACAATATGGAAATGGGTGGCGTTCTGGCAACCGTGGAATGGATGGTTTGCTTTGCGCACCATAGTTGCACAGCTTATAGTTGGTTATCATCACATTTGACTCTCATTAAGGTTTGGTGACTCTTAAGTCGCGTACACACGACCGGACTTTCCGGCAGACTAGGTCTGACGGAATCAGTCCGTCGGACAATCCGACCGTGTGTGGGCTAATCCGATAGTTTTTCATTTAAAAAATCAGACGGACCTAGAAATAGAACATGTTTCAAATCTGTCCGACGGACTTAATCCCGATCAGGAAAACCGTTCGTCTGTATGCTGGTCCGACGGACCAAATACGACACAAGGGAAGCTATTGGCTACTGGCTATTAAACTTCCTTTTATAGTCCCGTTTACATCATCACGTTCAAAACAAACGGACTTTCGAACGGACTTAGTCCATTTGTGTGTGGCCAAGTCCGTTCGTTCGGAAAGTCCATTGGAACTCCGCCAAAAGTCCGTCGGGAAGACCGTCAGACCTAGTCTGCCGGAAAGTCCGGTCGTGTGTACGTGGCATTACTGTAGCAAATGTATTGGTATCATAGGAAGCCACAGGCCAATATCACCAAAAAGAGACAGGCATAAGCTGAACCTAAACCTTGCATTGAGTGTTCTTTTATTTTTATTTTATTTTTATGTAGAATTTAAAGCGGTTTGGTACTCCAAAATTCTTCTTTCGCTTATTACAATCAGTTAGTAAAGCTGATGCACCAATGATTATTAAAAAAAAAAAAAAAAAAAAATTTTACTTACCTGACAGCTTTTTCCTCTGGCTTCCGGTCTGTCCTCCCGTGGGAGTAGGCGTGTTTTCGGCTGTCCCCCGGCTCCGCAATGACTTCTGGGAGCTGTTCTGCAATCCTCCCATGAAGCCACGGGGGACGCCGTCAGCACGAAATCTCGAGAGATTTCGGCCGGAAGACGCCGGTCACGTGACGTGGGCGTGTCCAAAATCGCCATTTTAACAATGGGCAAGCTGCTGTATTTGCCATTACGATACCAGCACACGAGGCACAAGGACAAACAAAGGAGGCCCGCGAAAAACTCAGCACCTGCGGACTTGCACTTCATTCAAAAGGTAAGTAATCTTTATTACATCTTATAATTAGACTGATTATGTTTCTAATTATACATAGATTGTATATTGGTGTAATGTTATGTACTGTATCAACTGTATTTCTACTGTTAGCCATCCAGCTGTAATATATACCTTTTGTTGTGTATAAAATGCTTGTTCCATCATCGTTATGTAGTTGTTTGATAAAGTTATTTTTTTTTTTTTTTTTTTTTGGTATTTTTTTCATATATAAATTTTTTTTTTTTCTTCCGTTGTTTTAAAATTTTTTTTTCAATGTATAATTTGTAATTTTCATCATCAACTTTTTTATAAAATGTACTTTTATATTTGTCAATTAGTAGAAATATTTAAATGTATTTATTTTTTGTCTAAATAATTTTTTATTTTATTTTTCTGTAGATAATATTTTTCTCTGATTACGGACGGGAAATCTAAGAATATATATACATATATTTACAGGTATGTTAAAAGATTAAAATGTTAATTCATTTTAATATTTATTTTCACAAATGTATTTTTTATTTTTATTTGACATTAGTTTTTATTTATTTTTTTTTTCAATATCTATTTTTATGTGTGTGTATATGTATGATATATATTTCATTTTTTTTATTACCTTTACAGCGACAGAAGAGTGGCTATTACAGTGCGTTGGAAGACTTCATTTTTTTTTTCTTCTTCATCTTTGAATTCAGGTAATTTTGTTATTTATTTTTCATACATACATACATACATAATACATACATACAATACATACATACATACATAATGTGGCGTGGTGGGACATACATACATACATAATGTGGCTTGCCGTACATGCATACATACAGTGGTGTGATGCATACATAATGTGGCATGCCATACATGCATCCAGGGGTGGGACATACATACCTACATGCATGCATACAGACATACATACAGTGGTGGGACATACATAATGTGGCCTGCCATACATACATACTTACTTACTTACTGTGGTGGGATGCATACATTACGGTGGCGTGCCATGCATGCATTCAATGCATACAGTGGTGGGACATGCATACATACATAATTGCATACAGTGGTGGGACATACATACATACATACATAATGTTGCTTGCCATACCTACATGCACACATACTGTGGTGGGACATACAAACATGCATACATTTTGTAAATATTCTTTGTATATATTATTACATTTATATTTATTGTCAAAATAATTTTTTTTTTTTTTTTTTTTTTAATTCCATAGATTGCACAGACAAGTGGATTTGAATTTTTAAAAACCTTGACAGAATATAAAGCATTTACGATTTTTTTATTTTTTGTTCATTTTTTAAATTGATGTAATCTCTCTCTCTCTCTCTCTCTAACGCTCTCTCTCTCTCTCTCTCTCTCTCTCTCTCTCTCTCTCGCGCCTCGCTCTCTCTCTCTCTCCTCTCTCTCTCTCTCTCTCTCTCTCTCGCCTTCGCTCTCTCTCTCTCCTCTCTCCGCCTTCTCTCCCCTCTCTTCTCTCTCGCCTCTCTCTCTCTCTCTGCCTTCTCTCTCTCTCTCTCTCTCTCTCTCTCTTCTACCCCCCCTCTCTCTCTGCCTACCCGCCCTCTCTCTCTCCTTAACCCCCTCTCTCTCTCTCGCCTTTTTTTCATCTCTCTCTCGCCTTTTTTTCATCTCTCTCTTGTCCTTTTTTCATCTGTCTCTCTCTCTCTCTCTCTCTCTCTCTCTCTCTCTCTCTCTCTCTCTCTCTCTCTCTCCCTTTTATTCTCTCTCTCTCTCATCTCTCTCGCCTCTCTTCCTCTCTCTCTCTCCCTCTCGATCTCTCTCTCTCTCTCTCACTCTCTCTCTCTCTCTCTCTCTCGCCTTTTTTTTCATCTCTCTCGCCTCCTCTCTCGGCCTCCTCCTCTCTTTACCCCCCCTCTCTCTCTCGCCTTTTTTCCATCTCGCTCTCGCCCTCCATTTTTTTAGGTGTGTGTGTGTGTATGTGTGTGTATGTATATGTGTATATATATATATATATATATTTTAATTGGAATTTTATTTTTCTTACCTTTTTTAGAGCGACAGAAGAACGTGTATTACACAGCATTGGAAGAGTTCTCTTTTTTCTTCTACATCTTTGAATTCAAGTAAGATCCTAAGATTTTTTTTATACATACATACATACATAACATACATACATACATACATACATTTTGTAAATATTTTCCTTATATGTTATGAAAATGTCCACTTTTATTTATATTATCAAACTAAATCTATATATTTTTTTTTTTTTATTCCATAGATTGCACAGAGAAGTGTATTTTGAATATCCAAGAATATAAAGCCTTTACGTTTTTTTAAAAAAATGATGTTCTCCCCTCCTCTCTTTACTTACCCCCCTCTCTCTCTCTCTCTCTCTCTCTCGCCCTTTTTTTTCATCTCTCTCTCTCTCTCTCTCTCTCTCCTCCTCTCTCTTTACCCCCCCCCTCTCTCTCGCCTTTTTTTCATCTCTCTCTTGCCCTTTTTTCATCTCTCTCTCTCTCTCTCTCTCTCCCTCTCTCTCTCTCTCTCAGCCTCCTCTCTCTCTCTCTCCTCTCTCCTCTCCCTCTCCCTCGCCTCCTCTCTCGGCCTCCTCCTCTCTTTACCCGCCCTCTCTCTCTGCCTACCCTCCTCTCTCTTTACCCCCCCTCTCTCTCGCCTTTTTTTCATCTCTCTCTTGTCCTTTTTTCATCTCTCTCTCTCTTCTCTCCTCCTCTCTCTTTACCCCCCCTCTCTCTCTGCCTACCCTCCTCTCTCTTTACCCCCCTCTCTCCCTCTCTCGCCTTTTTTTCATCTCTCTCTTGCCCTTTTTTCATCTCTCTCTCCCTCTCTTACTCTCCCTCTCCCTCTCCCTCGCCTCCTCTCTCGGCCTCCTCCTCTCTTTACCCGCCCTCTCTCTCTGCCTACCCTCCTCTCTCTTTACCCCCTCTCTCTCTCGCCTTTTTTTCATCTCTCTCTTGTCCTTTTTTCATCTCTCTCTCTCTCTCCTCCTCTCTCTTTACCCCCCCTCTCTCTCTGCCTACCCTCCTCTCTCTTTCCCCCTCTCTCTCGCCTTTTTTTCATCTCTCTCTTGTCCTTTTTTCATCTCTCTCTCTCCTCTCTCGCCTCTCTCTCTCTCTCCCTCTCTCTCTCTCCTCTCGCTCTTTCTCTCTCTCTCTCCCCTCTCTCTCTCTCTCTCTCTCTCTCTCTCTCGACCTTTTTTTTTTTTTCACTCTCTCTCTCTC